>CAUYRT010024618.1:0-39051 GCA_963574885.1 Lepilemur ruficaudatus
TTATTTTTGTCAAAGATTTTCATAGCTTGGGACATTAATAAACAGTAATGAATTTTTGCACACATTACCTGAGATGCATTGAGTTAAATGATATTCTTTCCAATAATTCACTTCGCTTCCTACATAGAAATGGTAACCATACGAAACAGAATGCCCTCCACAAAAAGAGCAAAATAGTCTAAAAGACACTAAGTGTAAAGTCTCTTTTATGGGTCCATTTCTTTGATCTTGATTTAAGAAACATGAACCACACTTCTGTTTCTTATGCTGCTTACTTTCATATAAACTAGCAGGTGCCTTTTCAACCCTTGCTTCTAGTGAGACTATGCTTTCACAGAAGTCTAGTATCTGGAAGCCTCCTTATCAGTGTCATAATGAATACCTGAAATTTATTATCATTGTCTCCAGGCTGAGAAAAAAAAAAGGTCAGCTGTCATAACTAAGAAGTTTAAAGTTTTAGAAACTCTTTTAAAGTTACAAGCAACCGTGTTTTGACTTGTTCCTAAAACAAAACGTAACATCAACCCACACGTCCTTTCATATATTCTGGCAAGTACAGTAGAAACAAAATGTCATGCACTCAAATGGTACGTGGAAGACTAGAATGTAAATAAGAAAAGTGTACGAATTTCTATAGCTTTTCAAACTATAGGAGATAAGTAATATCTTTGTAATGTGAAGAGAGCCATTTTCATTATCACAGGGCCTTGACAAGTAGCTTCCCACACAGCTTGTCAAGCCGAATGCCACTAATACTGCCAGAATACTGATTCTGTTCACGCTTTTGTTATGTCTGAAGGGAGGATTTTATGCCTTTAGTTCAATGAATTCAATGACAAACTGATAGGTCTCCAGAGTAGCTACTGATAAAGAAAATAGAAGTTTGATAAACTGATTCTCTGCCTTCTGCTTCTACATTGACTTATGAACACTTACTTTTCACCATGATAGGAATTATTGTCATGTGCATGCCCTTCCTCTCGATGCTGTATATCCTTCTACTCTCACCAAAACATCAAAAACATCACTTTGGCTTCAGTTTGTTCTGAAAAGGATATCTGAGAACTGCTTGGGTTTGGTCCCTCTTACCCCTAAATTCCAGTTGTAAAGAGGGAAGAGGAACAGAAATGACAACCTATGTTTGAGGAATACTTGATCATTTACAAACTGCTTTTATGCGCAGCATCTTGTTTTGTCCCCCCTACAACTGTGATTAAGGGTTATTTTCCAATTTAACAGACAAGGAAGCTGAGGGAGTAGAGGAGTTGAGCCACCTGTCCGGGATCATGTATCTAGTTTGCTGTCTTCTGTTTGCATGTATTTGTTTCCTTGTTTTTATTTTATATTTTAATTTTTACTTGACAAATAATAATTGCATATGTTTATAGGGCACATTGTGATGATTGATATATGTATACATGATTAGATGATTAAATCCAGTTAACATATCATCACCTTACATATTTATTTTGTGTGTGGGGGGCATGTTTTCTTATTTTTAATAGGGAGTGTGGCAGGGCTGCAGTGGGAACCCAGAGTCTCTGTAGTTACAGCTAAGTCTTGCTGTTGTCCCACAGACTCTTCCTTGGTTTTCTTGAATCTAATATTTTCTAGACATCACCTTGTGATTCTTATAGCCCATTTCTCTTTCTGTTACAGGCTTGATCTATGCAATAATTCCTGGCACACTGGAGGCCCTGCTTATGTATTTGTTGAAGGAACAAATGGATGGGTGAATATAGATATATAACAAGTAGTTTACGTGTTTATTCTTAAGGATACTTAAGCATCAGCTGCTCTTACTCTGATTCAGTAATTATTTTAGTTCCTGAAGAAGTTATTACAGGAGTCTATATAATTATGTAGTGAATGGCTACATGATAGCATAAAATATTACCAAATAAAACATTATCACTTTACATGGTAAAATCTTTTTTTGCTGTCTTTCCAAAATCATAATTCAGAGTAAAAAGGTGCTTGAAATTCTTATTTATTTTACACTACAAGAAGTCAAACAGAATATAAATTGCACAAATGCACAGACATGCAAAGAACTTTGACTATCCTATGTACTTTTCCATTTTCCCTTCTGAAATTGTTTCTGTCAATATTTTGATTTAGATCCCACCAAAAGGAGAGAAAGAAAGATTTAATCAGAAGATTGTCAAATCTTACACATGCCTAAGAATTAGTGGATACTATAGTCTTTGAAGTCTGATATATAAAATTCTTGGGAGATGTAACTCTTATAGGCGTTATTACTTACTCTTTTCTAGAAAAATTATTTATTTACAGGAATTTCCGACACAACTTTGTATTTTTAGCAATTATTCAAGTCATGTGTGCATGTATTTGCGGTGTATATGTAATATATATATATATTATATATTATATATATTTGCAGTCCTTTGTAAATACCAGCCTATGACCTATCTACATCAGAATATAGAGGGCTATTTTATTTTTAAAAAATTAAACACTAAATTCTAGAAATATAATATAGTCATTACAGACATGGGAATAGACTACTTAATAAAAAGCTTAGGATTTTTTTCAGGCATGAAGGTTTGAAGTTTGTTCTTAGTCAGTGTGTCACTTAAATGTTAATTTTGCAAAATGCTGAGAGTCAGGCAGTTTCCAAATCTCCAGGAAGGTGGGTATGGTTCTTCCTGTGCTTAATGATACTTATCAGTAACTTCTTCTGATTACTAATTACTAGAGACTATTCTTGAAGTCTGTGCCTTTAAACTGTGTGTGATTTCAGGTGTTTCACAGCCTGGTTTCAAATTGCCCAAATCGCCTTATGAGACTCATCTTCCTCCATTCTAACTATGAACACGAAGCTCAAGCTAGACCAAACACAAATACTTTGTCATCAAATGGTTATCAAGTTGTATTGCTTATTTGTCATATGTATCATTTTCCCTGATCTGTCTTTCTACAGTTATGACTTTTTCCACTAAAAGATCCTAGAAGGGCAAAGACTGGTTCTTATATTTCTACCTCCTTTCCTCTGAAACCTAGACACCTCCCTCCAGCTTAGACTAGTTATTTGACATTACAGTAACAGCTCAACAGTTAAGCAAAAGCTCCATGCATTTGTGATATATAAATAAACAAACAGCATGAACTATGGATATTATATTATTCATTTGACCAGAAATTAATAAAACTTGTAAACAGTTAATTTTTTGTACTTCTTTGAAACAGAATGGATTGGAGCAGAGTAATTGACATCATGTTTGCTATCAAGCAGGTAAGTGATTAGATAGATGTTTTATTTTTCATTCAGTTTTAATCTGCATATTTTTACAGTGACTGGATTCCAGAAGTCAAATTATCTCTTTTCCTACTTGTCTCCTCTACACTTTCTCATAGTAGTAATGGGGGGCAAGCCATGTGATTCTCATCTCCAAAAAAGGAATTGTTGATTTCAGAGACGGGTGGGGCGACTTGATAAAAAAAAGATTCTGCCTCTCCTCCATGCACTGAGAGTGAGAAAATAATTCAGGAAAGGTGTTAAGGAATAAGGCAATTGTAGTGAGGCATTTTCAGTGGGTATGATTAGAAATTGGGAATTAGAATTAGAGGTAAAAATAGTTCATTGGCACTTTAAGGAAAAAAAATGAAAAGGATATTAGTAACGTTTTACTTTGTGAAAAGCTATTATATAAAAATCAAAATTACAAAACGATGCAGAGTTCTTTATTTGCATTGTGAAATATCATTTTATAAATGCCACTATGGGGTCATGAGTTCAGGGCTAATAAATCAACAAATATTTCTTGAGGATTTACTACAGGTAATTAATAAATAATACATGGAATGAAGCACACACACAAACATACACACACTAAAAATTGTATTTTAAACATCATAAATCAATTATTTTATTTAGTTCAAAAACATTTTTGTTTATCTCAGATTATGTGTACTAATGATGATAATAATAATAGCTACATCTTTTGTCTACCATATGTGCTAGTTATGTTACATATATTTTATTTCATATCCAACAACCAATTCTATAAGGTTGGAGGTCACATCCCTACTTTTTGCATGAGAAAAAAGAGACTTGGAGATTAAAGAATTTTACTTACGTTAACTTGACTAGTAAACATCAGACTTAGGCTTTTGAATCCATGTTATTCTGACCTGATTTGAAAACCAAAGTCTCTATCCTGTGTCATGTTTTCTCTCCTGAAAGGGTGTGATGGTATTACCAGATTTTGGTGACAAAGTTATACAAATACAATTTTAGAAGCTGTAAAACAGATATGATTGAATCTACTAATATCCAGATGGATAAAATTCTTTCAAAGTAAATCTGAGGAGATGAATCTAATTGCCATAATTCCATGCTAAAAGATGATTTGCATGTACATATTTTCTATTTTAAGCAATATACTGAAATAATTACTTGGATGACAAACTTAATTAAGTATGTTTTAAATAACTGGATGACATTTGGCTAGCACATTATGTAACAAATGTCTTATTGAATTTAAATTAAGTTCCTATTTGAGCAACCAAATTTAAATTACAACCTGACTAATGAAATAGGAAAACTTAAATTGTAATGGGCTAGCATGAAGAATGACTTGACAATGGAAACGCTATGAAAAGCTCAAGGATTTAGGAACCACATCCAATATTTTTATTAATATTTTACAGATAAATATATATTGTGATGATTATGCTTCATTAGTATTTTACAGCAAAAAAAAATAGCTATCATAGTTCAACACACTCATTTTCAGAAAAAGAAACCTAAAAGTTAAATGACTTCCCAAATGTATATAATTAGGGAGAAGGAGCATCAGATCTATAAGCAATTTCCTGTATTCTTGGTAACAATTATTTCCATTGTTCTACATAGTCTTTTAAATGCTTTATATGTTAAAAAGATGGGCAGAACATATACAATAACATATTGTCTGGTACATAACAGTATTATTGCCTTAGTCCATTTGATATGATATAACAAATTACCATAGAACTGGGTAGCTTATAAATAACAGAAACTTATTTCTTACAGTTCTAGAGTCTGGAAAGTCAAAGATTAAGGTGCTCACAGATTCAGTGTCTGATAAGGTTTTAATTCCTGGTTTATAAGTGTGTCTTCACATGGCAGGAGTGAGGGGGCTCTCTAAGATCTCTTTTATAAGGACTCTAATCCCATTCACAAAGCCTCTACTCTCATGACCTAATCACCTAGTTTCCACCTTTTATATCATCACGTTGGGGTGTAGTGACCCTAATATCAATACATTTATGAATTCGGGGGAAGGCACAAGCATTCACTCTGTAGAATTCCCATTGAATATTATTAACCTGCATTGAAAGTTTTGGTTAGACTAGTTTTAATTTTTTCCTGTTATCTCCTACAGAAGCATAGGAGTCACCTGGAGTTTGTTAAAATGCATATTCTAATGCAGAATGTCTAAAGTGGGGTCTGAGAGTCTGCATTTCTAACAAGAATGAGAAAAGCTGAGGTTGCAGATCAGAGGACAACAGTCTGAATAGCAAGTAATCACGATTTTCCTGTAGTTTTCCTACATGCTGGACACTTTTACTTCTTACCTTCCCCAAGGGTTTTCCTTTCTCCATATGACCTCCAACTTGAATGCCCTCTTTCTTGTTCTCTACTTACCGACATTCCATGCATCTGTCCATCCATCCATCTATCCATCCAATTATACAATACCATCTGTGATGGTTGTGTTTCTTGATCATTTCATCTTGAAAATGTTTATTCTGGCCTTACCAACTTCCTACGTCTATATTTGATCCACCTAAAAAGTCACCCCAAATTAGTTCTCCAGCGAGTCACTAGCCTTCTCTACAAACATGAGCTTCAGGTAATAAACGATTCTTAATTCTGGCTGCATATTAGAGCTCTTTAAAATGTTAAATCCAAGACCCATCCTGCAGAGTCTGATTTAGTAGGTCTCGGGTGACGCGTGGACATTGGTAGGCTCTATTTTAAACTCTCAGTGATCCTTTTATTTATGTCTTTATTTATTTAGCACATGCTCTTTTCCAAGGCTGAAAGACTACCCTCTGAAAACAAAACAAGACTGTTATCCCACCCTTGGCAAGAGACTCCTACAGTTCCTTCAAAATATAATCACATTTGTCCTCCTCTGTGAATCGTCTCTAACATTTTAAATTCTCTTATCTATGTACTCCTATCCTTGTACTAGTTCTTGGATACACTTCCATTGGTGAAAATATTATATTTATTATATTTTATTTTAATTACTTAATTCTACATCAGTGTCTCACTAAGTTGTCACTTTCTTGAGGAGAGGGACCATGTCATTCATCACTATATTCCCAACACCTGGTAAAATTCCTGGAACATGGTAGGAGTTCACAAGCATCTTTTGAATTGAAATTAATATATTTGTATAAAACAGAGGTCCACAACCTGTGGTGAGTTTTATACTTATTTCATTATATATTACAGTGTAATAATAATAGAAATAAAGTGAACAATAAATGTAATGTACTTGAATCATCCCAAAACCATCCCCCTCCCACCCCCAGTCCATGGAAAAATTGTCTTCCATGAAAACAGTCCCTGGTGCCAAAAGGTTGAGAACCACTGGTACAAAACATATCTCCCAACTCTGTGTGTTATATTAATAGATGCTTCACTAAAATTTATTGAATGAAACTTAGACGAAAGGTAAAAAGAAGCTTCTGTATTCACTAGAAAATAACTTACTCATAATTAAACAAAATGCCTTCTTGAGTTGTTAATGTTCATTATTGCTATATAAATATGAAGAATTTAGATTTGCCCTTAAATCTCTGCAATAATGAGAATATGGGGCAATCGCCCTATAATCTCTTATACTGTAGTTACCATGGTGATAAGATTCACATGAAAAAAGTTTTTCTCAATCAGCCAGGAGATGAGCTAAGATGCATTTGCATCTATTAACTTTAGGTTAAGTTATATTTGCATTACTAGACAGGTGGCAACAGCTTTTGTGCTCCTTAGAATATGAACAGCTTCTAAAATTTAAATCTCAATTGATGTTTCAGTTGTTCCTGGGCGACAGGCAGTTAACAGAAAGATAAGTTCACTTGTCAAAGGGTGATAGACTCAGGGAAGCTATGAAGCATCTTTAAGAAGACATGGCCATTTTCTGTGTCATTAGATGACTCCCTACTGCCAAAAAGCATCATTTCCATCTTGCTTAGAATGAGTTGCTGACCATTTTCTTTCATCAAGATGATTCTCTCAAGTATAAATAGCAGTGTGAATCTACATATAAAGGAGAAATAGTGAGTGAAATACACATGAAGCTGTAACCAACAATGCCCAAAATATTTGTCTACTTGCTCTTTTAAATGCTGGTTGGTCTTAAAAGAAGGTAATTTGATTATCTAAGCAGAGTAAATCCTTCATAGAAGGGAATATCCCTTCTTTCTCCGCAGCCTGTTTGTACTACCTCCATAGTCCACACTCAATTACCCTTTAAAAAGGGAATGGATTTACAGTGGAGACCAATTAATTATGCTTTCTTTAGGAATTAGTTTATCACATCATTTTATGAGAACTATTCTTAGTAACAAAAGGATGAAGAGCATACAATCTCATCAAACTCCCAGCATGATGAAGTGAGATAAGCACACTCTGAAGAGAAGGGATAGAGGTAGATATGTGGGAGTTTTGACAAATTTCTCCTATTTCAAAACCCTAATAGTGGCCAATATTCCTGTCAACAAACAGTAATGTTCTACTGAGCACTTTAGGATTCATTCCTTTGAAAAAATATTTTCTATAAACTAAGTCTCATAGGACCCTCGGGGGATAAAATCCCCCCAAAAGTTCCCTTTATAAAAGCTTAATAATGATAAATAACTTTCATTGAGTACTTAGTACCAGGGGCAATATTTCATATGAATTATTTTATCAACGAACAGTAACTCATTCATTGAGTTCACCTGTTTGGATACCTGACTAAATCAATGAGCAATGATAACAACTAAAACTTCCTGCTCTTGTGGATCTTGGGCAATAAATAACAAACTTCTTTATACGCAAGGGTTTTATTATTGTTTAGTGTAGAAGAGGTGATCATGCTACAGAACAAAATGTCATCACAGAACAGGGTAAGGAAGATCAGGAGTAAGAAGGTGAGGTTTGGCAAGAAAGTTAAAGAAGGTGAGGGCAAAAGCCAAGAGGATGGTGGGGAAAAGAGTCTGCCATGAGTGGAAGGCGTTACGACAGTGTGTTGGAAGACAGTACGGAGGCTGGTGTGGCTGGGGCAAGGGGACTCAGGAGCAAATAAAGTAGTGGGAGAGGAGGATGATGAACTGACACAGGGGTGGGAATGAAGGGGGTAGACAACGTAGGTCTGTGTGGGCCTATCAGTGGCCTTGCTTCTACTCTGAGAAAAATGGACATTCTTGCATAGTTTTGAGCAGATGTATAATGTGATCTGACTTAAGTTTTATAAAACCTCTAAGGAGGTAAGAAAGGATGACTTCTTGGGCCAGGATGACAACAGGGAAAGAGTGAGAAGTACTTGGATTCTGGGCATATTTGAAAGTATAACCAGTATGATTTCCTGATGGATCATATGCAGGGGATGAGAATACGAGAGGATTACTTCAAGGTCTGTGTGACTGGAGGGAGGAGCTCCTATTGACTGGGATGGTGAAAGCTACAAGTCTAGGGTAAAGAGACTCAGTTCTGTTCTTAATTCTGAGCTGTGTACTATATGTTCAGGTGGAGACATCAAACAGGTGAATAATCAAGTCTGGAGTTCAGGAAAGAGGCTTGGGTTGGAAGTATATATTTGGAACTATTTCACATATGAATGATATGTACACACACATGGGGGTGAGGACAGATGTAGAAGGGAAGAGGGCCGAGTTCTGAGGCCTGGGCTCCCCAGCATTAAGTGGTTGGGAAGAAAAAGAGGTATCAGCACAGGAGACTAAGCGGTCACCAGTGAGGTACGAGGACAGGAGTGGGTGGTGTCCTCAAAGCCAAGTGGAGAAAGTAAATTAAGGAGAATGGAGACATCAACTATGTTAAATTCTACTTTCAATTTAAAGTAACAAAAGAACTAAGAAATGACCTTTGCCTTTAGCAACGTGGAGGTACTCGATGCCCTTACCTGGAGCAGTTTTGATAGAGCAGAGGAAGAAAGCCTCATTGGAGGGGTTTTAGAGAATCTGCCTACATTTATGTCCCATATGGTATGCATTAAATAAATAAGTTATTGAAATTGAAGTAGGAGGAAAATAGAGAGAGTGTTTAATTTATCCTTATGTGGAGATCTAATCTACACGTTGTATGGGAAACATTATATCATAGTGGTTAAGGGCATGAGATCCAAGATACCCACTGCCAGGCTCCACCTGGAAATGACTCGAGTTTAATGACTGTGAAACAGTAGGCAGATTCCCTAAACTGTGTCGTGCATAATAACAGCACTGCTTCCACAAACATTAGCCATGAGCAGTAGTCCATGTGCAGTGTGAGGTTTCCCTTTTGTGTGCATTCATTAAGATTTAAATGACAACCATTTGTACACATGATAAAATTAACACAGTAGTACCCGTGCCTGTGGATATTTAATAGGAAGCAAAAGGTGATGCAGAATGGAACTCTTATGAAAACAGAAGTCATGAAAAATTGACAGAAGGAGTTGGTACCTAAAACAGTTCAAAAGCACATGTGCATGTTAGGCAGCGATTACATTCAGAAATCACCATATGTATGCTTTTGCACAGCCTTAAAAATCTGTCATTTAGACGTCTGCATATTAGTGATCTGCAAGCTTAGGTTAAACTTTCAAAGGGAATCCTCACATCCCAACTCTATGTCCAATACCACAATGAACATTATGCCACTTAGATGTGATATGCTCAGAATGGAGATAAAATAATTTAATCAGTTATGCAACCAGAGTATAAACATTTATCACAGTCCTTTTCAATCCCAATCTCAATTATACTTTAAAATACAAGTTTTATTACAAATATCTCCTCTGCAAAAATATGAGCCTCTGACTTGATCAACATCATGGCCTTTCTGTATGAAAATGGTCCTTGAAAAGCTGCATTTTTTCTTGATAAAAATATCTTCCTCCTCAGAGAAAGGCTTTGGAATGAGGGTCAGTAGATCAACCCCAGCCACATGCAATTTTTATTTATCCTTTCCTGTAACCCTAGGTTCAAGGCTATCCAAAGACTGCCAGACTGATTTGGTGAATCTCTGTCAAGGGAGAGATTATATGATTTTTACAGTTCAGCTGGAAAAGAAGCCAAGTTTATTATCTATCCTGCTAGGTAGCAACTGTCTATAATATTCAGCTTTCTCTCTTTTTTAATCCCTCTGTGCTGTTTTGTGTGGAACAGGGAACAAATATCTGCCATCTGACAGTTCCTTCAGGTCTTCTAAGGTAATTAAACCTGCCTTTAATCAAAATCCCTCACCATATTACAGGGCTGGAAATTTACAGAACCGTGGCATAGACACAGACTGAAGTCATGTCTTCTGAACTTTAGCATTGCTTCTGCAGTAATAGGAGGGGGAAATTAACAGTAATTACAGTCTAAATTAGTTGCATAATGCTGTGTGCATCTCATCAGTACATTATGTTCTGAGCAAGCAAAGAGAATAGAGTTACCTAGAAATAAGGATAGTTTTCAGATAAGGTGTGCTAATCCTGATTCATGTCTTGCCGTTGGTCTGTTGTGCATCTGCAGGCTCTATGTAAAATTGGAACAGAGTGCTCTTTCTAGTAAATTGAGAAAGTGTATAAGAGATATCTGAATTTAAATACTTTAAGGCAGAGTAGAGGGAAACATTAGGGCCATTTAATCTAAACTTCATTTTATAGAATACTAAGGCCCAGATACAGTGTCATTTGTCTATTGATTCCTGGAAATATTGTATCTTTGATGTCATTCAAAGAATATGAGTCCTGACAAATCCACTGCTTTTTAGAAAAGAAATTAGGAAAGCTTTCCCTTATTATTCTAATCCACAAATCCTTGGGATTATTCTGAATCTTTGGACCTCAAAGAAGTTTTTGCAACAGTCTCCAGCTTAGGCACCCACTATTCCAGACATGCACCTGCAAGATCTTAATATTTGCCCTATGCTGGAGAGACAATGTGACATACTGGCAGGCACAGGTGTGACTCCTGTTTCCCTAAACTAGCATCTCATCTAAGAAAAACCACTGGACCCACATGACTACGATATCTTAACAGCAAAACTGAGATAATAATACCTTCCTGTAGAGTTGTTGTAAGGACTCAGTGAGGTTATATGTGTGGAATTACATGGCACATGGAGAATATTAAATAAATGGTACAGAGACAGCATGTTGTGCTCATGGCCATATGTGTTCTGGGACAAAACAGACTTATATTCAATTCCCAGTTCTGGCACTTACTAACAGTGTAGCCTTGAACTTTGCCACTCCGGGTTCTCAAATGCTAATCTGTAAGACGGTAATGGTGAGCTCCCTTTTGTAAAGCTGCACCGGTGAGGATGATTAATGTATGTTAGGCACCCAGCACAGTGTGCAGCACAAAGAAGGTACTCAGGCACGTGAGCTACTATGCATGTTTTGGGCTTAATCCTGAGCCCTGTATATGCCAATGACTTGAGAATTGCTCTTTCCAGCCAAGACATTGCCTTTCAACTGCCATTCCACCTACTTACCTGGCATTGCTGCTTAGCAGTCTCACAAGAATCTCAAACTTAACATATCACAAACTGACCTCCCTTTACCCCATGCTAATCTATTTTAATGCTAGTAGTTCTTATTTTGGGAAATGGCACCCAGTTGATAAAGCCAAAGAATTTTGGAATAATCCTTCTCCTCTCCCTCTCCCGTACTTTACACATTCAATCTAACACCAAGTACTACCCATCATCCCCTATGTTATGACTGAAATTCACATCGTCACCATCCTTCACCAGCTGCTCATTCTCTGTCCAACCCTCCCTACCCCAATTTTACATGCCTGATCTATCTGTTTCTTTAAATCTGAGTTTAAGTATCATCTCCTTAGAGAATCTTTCTTTGTTTACCCAATCTAAGGAGGTCCACTATGCTTTTCCATCTCTTAACATCCTACACATCACTTCCATAGATGTAACACAATGTAAAATACACATTTTTTATTTATTTACTTGTTTGTTGTCTATCTTTATCAATACTGGAAAGTCCCTGAACTATATCTGTTTATCTCAACTCTGAATTTATTTCAATTTTCACAAGGCCTGAAAAAGAGTCAACACTATATTAAATTTTTTTAATGAATTGAGTGACTACAATATGTAGCAAGTTACATTTATTTATGTTCTCCTACATCCAGTGATTCAGTGATGTTATCAAAATGAATTCAGTATGCTAATATTCATTCATTCAACAAACATTCTGATGTGTGCTAGGCCCTGAGATAGGGCAAAAGGCAAACTAAAGTGAATGAGATATATTTCCTACCCTTGAGGGCTTACTTTTTTGTTTGAAAGGCAGATGAACAAATGAATCACCATATAGAACAATTAATGCTTTAATTGTACTGTAGCCAAAGGCTTTGGAGGAAAAAATAATTCAGCTCAAGAGTTTCAGAAAGAAGGCATCATAGCATGCGTGATATATTAGCTGGGACCTCAAGAAAGTTGACCTTTTGGAGAATGGCCTTCTTTATTTTGGAGAATGATTTGACAGAACATGAACATACTTGACTAATGGCTCCTAGAAAATCATGAATCATATTTCTAATTTCAACATTAGAAAAATAAATTAATGGCAAGTAGATTTATTTATATCTAATAAAAATATATTAATAAAATAAGGGAAAGTTTGAATATTTTACATTTTCCTTTTGCATACAAATACCCTTCAGACAATCTAAAATCTTTATATCTGCTCTTTCTTCTTTATATGTTTATTGGTAATTTTTTTCCCAGTGAAGGATCTTTTGCTTCTAAACATCCTTTCCTGTCAAAACTTATCTGCTTGGATGAATGTTTATTGAATGAATATATATAACTCTTGCTTATAACATTCTGTAAGCCACTTGCAATGCCTTGCTTGGCTCTTAGACACTTTTTTAGGCCAGAGTGACAATAAATACTTTTACATCATGTGTGTTTGGCATATTACACATGCTCCTAATTCATTCAATGGAAATAATCTAAATATAAGGATAAAATTGAAACCTAATAAAAACTTCAAAGTCACAAAAAATTCTTACAGCAACAAGGGGACTCAAAGCATTAATAACGTTTGGACAAAATCAGAGATTTTTTTTTTTTTTTTTTTTGCCTTGGCAATACATTTGGCTCTGTGAACGAAGAGACAGGCTTTAGAGAAAATAAGCCTTTTTATGTACCACCACTTAAAAATTTCTGCTCAACCTTTAAGTGATTTTTGTATTATGCAACCATGCCCACATTCATCCAAGAATTGTAAGAAGCCATTTAACAAGCACAGATTTAGGAAGCAAATACCAAGTCTGGGCTCTGGAGAAAAAGTACTCCAGCCTAGGTAAACATTTTTGTGGTGGAGAAAAACAAGGCATTAAAGTGTGGAGGCAATTAGTGTTCCTGTTTTGAACCTCATGTTGTAAGATTCTCCAACCTCCATGTGGGTGGAAAAATCTGAGGCTCAGGCTGAAACAGGAACTGCAATTCTCTGAAATCCCACACAGGAACATCTTGTTTTTCATTTCAGAATTTGGTAAACAAGTTTGCTCCTGCAATAAACATACACTGGTGACAGTACCCTGCAGGAATTCTGCGGCAGATGTTTGAAAACACAAACCTGCAAAAGCACACGTAAATTATATTCCCCCAGAAACTAATATTTTTGTATTACTTAGAATCATATCTTTTTTCTTATTTCAATCTTCCTGGCCTATTGCAAGGGATGAGTTACTTTCCATATTTACTTCAGAGAGAAATAGAAAAAGGTGGAGACACTAAGTTGAGTCTTAGTTTGAAAATGCCACCAATCTAGAAATTGTTCCCTAGAAGCCAACTAAGCAACTTCAAGTTGTTTTCTATGTTGCCCACAATAAAGTCAAAAAATAAAAAGTGTTAGCCAGCATACCAATTTTTTGTTTATATTTTGCCAAGGAACATGTATGATCAAAAATAAGGAGCAACAAAATTAGCTACTAAACGTTGAATGACATAGCTTGCCAAGGCAATGTGCTTGGCATCTTACATACATAATTTAATTGAGTACTCACGATAACTTTGGGACATAGATGACAGTGAAGGTGCAGAAGTTGAGGCAGTAGAGATACAATGCTATTTCATGAAAATTTGCTGAACTTTTAAGAAGACCCTTTAAATTTATATTGGAATAATTATTTTATTAAGTAGAGAGGAGTCAGTGAAACTAAACACAATGAGAACATTGTTTTGTCACTAAAGTATATCACAGCGGTTGGAATGAGAAAATTATACTTGGATGCCTTGCTTTATCTCAAAGAAATTTTTGAAAGCATAGAATGTAATGGTAAGTTTAATAATTATCTCATGAAGCTGATTCAGTTAGAAAAACTAGAAAAATGTCACCAAAAACTGCCCTATTTTTGTCTGATCATCTTTGTCTTCAGGTATGGGTCAGCTTTTTTATCAGCACATGAAAATGAGGTAATAGTTAATGAGATTTGTCTCTTTCAATGATAGAAAATGAAAACTCATGTAAATTTTAGAAAGTATGGTAATTAGAGAATTGGCTTTATCACTTAAGACTGTCTATAGACAATAAAATTAGACAATCATATTGTCTTTTATTTAGTTAGAGATAGGTGGTGAACATGGGGGGAAATGTGCAAAAAATTCAAGGGTCAGAACTCTATGGAAGGAAAAAGCAAGTAAAGAGAAGGTGGTACTGCTTCCCGTTTGCATATGTATGTGTGTCTGTGTTCAATATGCATATTATTACAGAATGTAAACCTGGGGATTTGGGGTAATTGGTGTAAACACCAAGATACCCTTTTTGGACATTGTCTTCCTCAAGGTTATCCATTATGTTAGTGGAAAAAAATGTTAGGGTGTATATATGTGTGCCATCATTTCTCAAATATAACCATTAATTATGGAAATACATATTAGAAAAGGGAAAACTAATTTACTTTTAATTTTGCTATCTAGTGATAATGCCTATTAGTATTCTGCTACATTCTCCTCCAGTTTTATGCCTTCCCTAATAGTAAATGGCAAATTGATAAATAATCTTTGTCTGCTAGGAAATAATCATTTTAAAATCTGTTAATGTGTTAATGGATATACAGTATTTCAATTTCAGTATATAGACAAACCTTAATTTACTGATTTAGTCACCTATTTAGTATATTGTTGTATACTTAGATTATTTCAAATCATTTACATGATATAAAAATGCTCTAATGGCTAAATCTTCTTGAATATTAAATTTGTTTTCTTAGGATAAATACGTAGCTTCACCTTGACTAGATCTAATCATATACAGATATTAAGGTTCTGTTATCTATTGGAAATTACCCCCTCAAAATGTCTGAGCTATGAATTCTTCTTACACTGGTATATAAGAATCCCTGGTACCGACTTCATTATATCTAAACACCACATAATGGTAAAATGAAATAGCATAATATTTGTTTTTGGAGGCTCTTATATGTAACACAGAGAGTTTTCATGAAAACTATGGAGTATTTTCAACAATCTGAAAGACAAAAAATATCAGACAGTATATGAACTAGAATTTGAGTAGTATTTTATCACATTTATGGGATTTAGCATTCTGTCTGCATTATTAAAGAAAAGAAAAATGTATAAGACTAAAAGAGGGGTCAGTCAACTTTTTCTGTAAAAAGCTAGATGGATATTTTAGGCTTTGCAAAGCCATATAATCTCTCTCACTTCTGCTCAACTCTACTGTTATGGTATAAAAGCAACCATAAACAAAATGCAAACAAATGGGTGTGGCTGTGTTTCAATAAAATTTTACTTACAACAAGAGGCTACAGGGAGTATTTTGCTTGCAGGCCATAGTTTGCCTACCTCTGTGATAGAACATGTGACCCCTCATCTCCCTACTATTAAATCTGAGGTTAATTAATGATTCAGTAAAATGAAACTCAAGATAATTACACATTATTTATTTGGTCTCGAAAACATAGAAGGAAACACAATGTTGCCTTATGTTTTGTTCATTAGTCTGCTTTCCTTTGGATCCTACTTGGACAGCTCTTCTGACTTTACCCTTTCGGAACCAGAGCCCAAACAACTTTCACACACACACACACACACACACAAACAAACAACACATCTATAGCCTATACCCACAAAAAAGCGTGAAAAACTGATACAACACTGTACTTTACCCACAGTTGCTCACACACTCAATTTACAGGTCTCTAGCCCTTTCAATTCATTTAGTTTTAGAATCCATCCAATTTCACTATTTTACCTCACTTGCCTCCACATGTGTATTTACCTCCTGTGTATTTTATTTTTTAAATGCTAATATTCACAAATATTACCATTCCATTTGTCTTGGCTCTCCTGACATAGTATGTAGCCAACACAAAATTTTGTAGAATTTAACTGAATGTAAAATTATTTCAAGTCTTTCCATCTAACAACATACATGAGAAGTAGGTTTTATTTATTAGCTCTTTTCTACAGACATCATTGCAGAAGCTGTATGTGTGAGATCCATTGCCATTTGTATGGGATATAGAAATATAAAACTCAGGCCTATCCTTAAAGGTTTATAGGTTACTTAAATAAGTGACATCAGAAGATGGCATAATATGAGTTTTCAGCACTCATTGCCTCACAGAAACTTCAATTTGAGCAGTCAGCCATGCTTGAAAGTACCTTTATAAGGTGTAAGGAATCCAGATGAGAGATTATGGTACCTGGGTAGAGCACAGAAATAAGAAAAGACACATTGAAATGGATATGAGGGACAGTTTTATATTACTTGCATCTTTCTTCCCTCAAGGCCTCACAGTGCAACATGATGAGAAATACCCTTTGCATGGAGAAAGAAGAGTGAAGTGAGCACCCAACTTTGCTGCAGATTCCAGCACCAGGCCTGCCCCAGTAAACCAAGTGCCAGAATGGATCCCAGCCCCAGGCTCTCAGTGCTCCTGTGGATGCAGACTCCAGGACCACACAAGCACAAGGTCATCCTTCATAGCTCCAGGCTTCAGGCCTAACCCTGTGAACCCAAGCTCAAGGTCCACCTCAGTGCCAGTACATCCCACGTGTATCCAGATGCTAGGGCCACCCATACCAACCCAGGTGCCAGGTCTACCCCAGTGGCTCAAGGCCCCAGGCATGCCACTATGGTCCCAGACATCATGTCAGCTCCTGTGGACCCAAGCACCAGGCCCACACACCTGATGACCCAGGCACCAGACCAACCCAACCAAGGAATCTAGCACCAAACCCACACACACACACACTGCCAGCTGGTCTGCCCAGAATCTCTGGATGGGCTTTTTGGCAAAGAGCTTTCCCTCCCAACATGTCTATAAAGACTGTAAGAGGTACCTACTTCTCAAATGTGCAGACACCAGTGCAAGGCCACAAATATCATGAATAATCAGGGAAACGTGATACCACCAAAACAACAAAATAAAGCAGTAATCAACCCTAAAGAAATGGAGATCTACAAACTTCCTGATTAAAAAAATAAAAATCTTAAGATCAGTGAGCCACAAATGAACACAGACAGACAAGTAAATGAAATCAGGAAAACAATACGTGAACAAAATTAGAAGTTCAGCAAATAGATAAATAGCACATAAAGAACCAAACAAAAATTTTGGAGTTGCAGAACATAATGACTGAACTGAAAAATTCGATAGTGAGCTTTAACAGCAAACTTGAGCAAGCAGAAAAAAGAATCAGTGAGCTCTAAGACAGATCATTTGAAATGATCCAATCAGAGGCACAAAAAGAAAAATAAATGAAAAAGAGTGAAGAAAACCTATAAGACATAGGGAACACCATAAAGCAAACTAAAGTTCATATCACAGGAATCTCTGAAGGAGCAGATAAAGGGGCAGAATGCTTATTTAAAGGAATAATGGCAGAAAACATCCCAAATCGGGACAAGGAAATGGACATCTGGAGAGGCAAATAAACATGGACCCAAAGAATCCAACAGAGATTTTAAGTGAGATACATAGTCAAATTTTGAAATGTCAAAGACTAAGAGAGAATGTTGGAAGCAGCAAGAGAAGAGTGACTCATCACATATAAGGAAACCCTAAAGGGACTATTAGTGGAATTCTCAGCAGAAACCTAGAAGGCCAGGAAAAAGTGGGATGATATATTCCATGGGCTAAACGAAAAAAAACTGTCAAACAAGAATAGTATACACAATGAAGCTATTTTTCAGAAATTAAAAAGAGATGAAGACCTTCCAAGACAAAATCTAAGGAAGTTCAACATTACTGTACCTATCTTACAGGAAATACTGGAGGGAATTAATCAGGTTAAAGTAAAGGACGCTTACTAATCATATGAAAACCTATGAAAGTTTAAACCTTGTTGTAAAAATAAGAATACATCCAAATTAAGAATACTCTGATACTACAGTTGTGTGTAAATTACTTTGACTCTATTATAAAAGTTAAAATACAAAACTATTAAAAATAAATCTAGCTGTGATACTGTCTTAACAGATAGACAATATAAAGAGATGTAAATTGTGACATCATTAACATAAAATGCAGGGGAAGAAGTTAAATTGTAGAATTCTTGTATGTGGTCATATATGTGGTCAAGTTGTTATTAGCTTAAAATAAACTGTTATAGGATGTTTATATAAGCATCATGGTAACCGCAAAGAAAAAAAACCTGTAGTAAATACACAAAAGATAAAGAATCAAAGCATGCTACTACAAAAAAATCATCAAATCACAAAGAAGACAACAAGCAAGGAAGAAAAAAATAAAGGAATTATAAAACAGTAGGAAAACAAAATGGCAATAGTAAGTCCTAATCTATCAATAATTACTTTAAATAAAAATTGATTAAACTCTCCAGTCAAAAGACTGAGTGGCTGGATGGAATTATTAAAACAACAACAACAAAAAAAACAGCATGCATCTGTATACTGCCTACAAAAGACTCACTTTAGCTTTAAGGACATGCATAGGTTGAAAATGAAGAGATGGAAAAAAGATATTCTATGTAAATGGTAAACAAAAAGGAGCAAGGTGGTTATATGATACATGTAACAGTAAAAAAGACATTAAGTAAAAAACTGTCATAAGAGAAAATATCATCATATAATTATAAAGTGGTCAACTCATCAAGAGGATACAAATATATAAATATGCAATCAACATCAATACACCTAAATAAATAAAGCAAATATTAACAAAACCGAAATGAGAATACAATAGTAGAGGACTTCAATGCCTCACTTTCAACAATGGATAGACCATCCAGAAAGAAAATCAATAAGAAAGATCAGCACAATACCATAGACCAAATGAACCTAACAGACATATAAAAATCATTTCAACCAACCACAGCAGAATACGCATTCTTTTCAAGTGCACACAGAACATTCCCTGGGGTAGCTCACATGTTAGGCCACAAAACAAGTCTTACAAACTTTTTTTAAAATTGAAATCATATCTGGTTTTCTGACGACAATGGTATGAAAGTAGAAACCAGCAAGGGGAGGAAAATTGGAAAACTCATGAATATGTGCAAATTAAACAACACAATCCTGAGCAACCAATGAAGAAATCAAAAGGGAAATTTTAGGAAAAAATATTGAGACAAATGAAAACAAAAACACAGTTACCAAAACTCATGAGAGGCAAAAAAAAAAGCAGTTTTAACAGGGAAGTTAATAGTGATAAACGCCCACATAAAGGAAAAAGAAAGATTGCAAATAAACAACCTAACTACACCAAAAGGACTTAGAAAAAGAAGAACAAATATGCCCAAAATTCACAGAGAGAAATAATAAAGAGCAGAGCAGAATAGAGACTGAAAAAACAATAGACAAGATCCATGAAGCTAATAGGTGTTTTTTTTAAAGATAAAATTAACAAACCTTTAGTTAGACTAAAAAGAGAGAGAGAGAGAGAATACTCAAATAGATAAAAATAGGAAATGAAATAGGAAACACTACAAATGATACCATAAAAAATACAAAGGATCATAAGATTGCTATAAACAATTACATGGCAAAAATGGAAAAACCTAGAAGAAACAGACAAATTTTTAGAAACATACAGCCTTCCAGCACTGAATCATCAAGAAATAGAAAATTTGAACAAATATCAAGTAAAGAGATTGAATCAGTAATCAATAAACTCCCAACAAAGAAAGCTTAAGACCTGATGCCTTCACTGATGAATTCTACCAAACATTTAAAGAAAAATTAAAGTCCATGTTTCTCAAACTTTTCCAAAACTGAAGAGGAGAAGGTACTTCCAAATACATTTTACAAGGCCAGCATTAATTACCTTGACACCAAAGCCAGAAAAGGCCACTATAAGAAGAGAAAATTAAAAGCCAATGAATATCACTGATGAACATAGATTCAAAAATCTTCAACAAAATACCAAAAAATCAAATCCAACAGCACATTAAAAGGATCATACACCCTGATCATGTGGGATTTATGCCTGGATTATGAAGACAGTTAGACATACACAATCAATAAGTTAGATACACAGCATCAACAGAACTGATTATGTTGAATACATTTCTTCTATACCTAATTTGTGGAAAGCTTTTACTCATAAGAGGATTTTATCAAATGCTTTTTATACATCTATTGAGATGATTGTAAGAATTTTACCTTTCATTTGGTTAATGTGGCGTATTAACAGAATTAAAGTTCTGTTGATGCTGTGTATATGAAAAACCCACAGCTAACATCATATTGGATATTGAAAACCTTTTTCTCTAGATCAAGAGTAAGACAAGGCTGCCTACTGTTACCACTCCAATGCAATATTGCACTGCAAATTGTAGCCAGAGCAATTAGGCAAGGAAAAGAAATAAAAGCCATCTAAATTGGAAAGGAAGAAATAAAACTGTCTCTGTTTGCTGATGGCATAGTTTTATATAGAGAAAATCCTAGAGACTCCAAGCAAAAATTGGTAGAACTAATAAATGAATTCAGTAAAGTTTCAGGATACAAAATCAGTATACAAAAATCAGTAGCATTTCTAGACACTAGCAGTAAACTATTTGAAAGAAAAGTTAAGAAAACAATCCCATTTACAGCAGCTACAACAAAATGAAATCAATAAATAAAATACTGAGTAAATTCAACCATGGAGGTAAAAGAACTGTATACCAAAATGATTAAAATATTGATAAAAGAAATTGAAGAAGGCACAAATAAATGGAAAGATGATACCTCATATTTGCGGATTATAAGACTAATAGTATTAAAATGGCCATACTACCCAAAGTGATATACAGATTCAATTTGATCCCTATCAAAATTCCAATGATATTTTTCACAAAAATAGAAAAAATCCCTATAATTTCTATGGACCACAAAAGACCTTCAACAGCCAGAGAAATATTGAGTAAAAAGGACAAACCTAGAAGCATAACTGAACTTCAAAATACACTATTGATACAAATCTGCAGTAATCAAAACAGACACTTAGGCCAATGGCCCAGAATAGGGAGTCCTGAAATGAACCCACATATTTACAGTCAGTTGATTTTCAACAAAGATGCCAAGAACATACAATGGGGAAAGAACAATCTCTTCAGTAAATGTTGTAAGGAAAATTGGATATCCATATGCAGAAGAATAAAATTAGACCTTTGTTTTGTACCATATACAAAATCAACTCAAAATGGATTAAAGAATTAAATGTAATTAAATGTATGAGCTGAAACTGTAAAACTCTTAGGAGAAAAACATAGGAAAAAAGCTTCTTGTTATTGGTCTGGGCAATGATCTTTTTGGATATGACTTCAAAAGCATAGGCAATACAAGCAAATATAGATAAATGGGATTTCATCAAATGAAAAAACTTCTTATAGCAAAGGAAACAATCAACAAAGTGAAGAGACAACCATATATAAGAAGAAAATATTTGCAAATCATACATCCGATGAGAGGTTTATATCCAAACTATATATGAAACTCAACAGCAAGAAAGCAAATAACTCAATTTTAAATTGGACAAAGGAACTGAATAGACGCTTCTTAAAAGAAGACCTACAAATGACTCACAGGCATATGAAAAATTCTCAACATTAATAATCATTAATAATCACCAGGGAATTGCAAATCAAAACCACAACAAGATATTGCCTCATTACCTGTTAAAATGACTATGAACAGAAAGGCAAAAAGTAAATATTGGTGAGGATATGGAGAAAAGGAAACCATGTACGCTATTGGTGAAAACATAATTTGGTGCAGCTATTATGGAAAACAGTATGGGCGTATTTTAAGAAATTAAAAATAGAACTGCTATGTGGTCTAGAAATCCCACTATGGTATGTGTCCAAAAGATACGAGTATGTCAAAGAGATATCTGCTCTCCCCTGTCCATTGCCGCATTAGTCACAATAGCAAAGATAATGAATCAATGTTGTGCCTATCACTGATGAATGAATAAAGAAAATGTGGTGTGTGTATATATGTGTGTGTATTTGTATATTTATATATATATATTCCATTCCCTTCTGGGAATGGAAATTGATGATGAAGCTGAAGCAAAAATCTGTAGAGTGGGCATGGAGGGAATTCGGTAACCAAAGAGGACAGAAATCCAACTATGAATTGCTTTGGTTCTCAGTCTAAGAAATGTGTGCTTTACCCTAACAGCCATAGTGAGCTTTCTCCATTAACCTAATTAGAAAAATAAAATAGAATTTAAAAAAATACCTTAAGAGTATGTATGAAACAGAAAGATCTAATTTAAATTGGAAGGATCAGAGAAGGTCTCAGTGAAGAAAGAAAATGTAAGCTGAGATCTGAAAGATAAGCATGAATTATCTTGATGAATAGGCTGGGAAAGAATTTTACAGGCAGGAGTGGCAGATTTGCAGGTGCTGAATTGGAAGAAAGGATGGGGCATCTGAGCACACATAAGAAGGTCATGATATCTGAAGTACAGTAAGTAAGGGGAAGAATGGCAAGAGCCGATGTTGAAGAGGCAGGCAGGGGCCAGTATATGTAAATGTTTGAAAATCATCTTAAAGAGTTTGAGAACTTTTTCTGAATTATACTGAGCACTACTGAAGATTTTAAAGCTGGAAGGTAATATTATATAATTTACAGTTTAAAAAAATCACTTGGGCCACTATGTGGAGAATGTTTTGGGGAAAGGACAAGAATGAGTGGGAAGGCCAATTACAAAGCTATGCAGTATCCTAGACAATAGTTGGTAGTGGCTTGGGTTAGGTGTTTAACGTAGAAATGGAGAGGTCTGGATGAATTCAGAATGTATTTTAGAGGTATAATCAACAGTTCTTGGTGATTGAATTTGAATGGTATGGAAAACATATGTGTTAAGGACTCCTAGGTTTTTAGATCATGTTGGCCTGGAGCATGAAGGGTAGAGAGTGCAATTTTTGTTTGAGCTGTGTTAGATTTAAGGTGTTCTTTCGAAACCTAAGCTGAGATGCCAAGTAGACAGTTAGATATATGATTTAGAGCTCAAAAGGGAAATCTGAGTTGGAATATGAATTTTCAAGTCTTTGGCCTAGGGAAGGGTACAGACTGAAAAGGAAGAGAGCCCATAATCAATATAGAAGTAAAAATAGCTGACTGCTGACCTTCAAAAGATACTAGCTAGCTGAAGGACAATGCCTCAAATATATGAATTAAACCAGTTAACTAAAACCTAGAGCCAATAATTTGACAAACTATCAAAAATTGAAGACTGAATCTGGCGAGAGTCTATGTATAGAATCTGCTAACTGTAGGATTCTTGAGGACAGATAGCCATACAATTTTTTTGAACATGGTAAACTCTCAGTAAATGTAATTAAATAAGCAAACAACCAGATGTATCAATAAGCAACATGATGAACTGACAAAGTGAAAACTCTGAGATATCATTATTATCCTGGCATTGCTACTGTCTAATTTTGGGCATATCACTTAAATTATCCTGGTCTCAGTTTCCACATTTGCAATACATTGGGAGTAAACCAGATGAACCATGAAATCCTTCACAGTTATTAGATTCTATGGCTTAACAGTACCCTGTATAATTAGTACTTTTCTTCCCTCTATCCTTAGGACATGGGAAGGGCAGACACAACTGGGATATAAAGACATAGATTGTTGGAATTAGAGCTATCTGTCTACTCAGGAAATACTAATACAAGGCAAGGACACAGAACCTGGCCACATGATGCTTAGTCCAGGTGCTTTTCCCTACTCACAGTCTGATGTCTTTCAAAGGTCCATTAAATATCAAGGGACAAATTATTGTCTGGACAGTCAGACCCTATAGGGCTTGGAAAATACAGTTGATCCTCATTATTCACAGACTTCCTATTTACAAATTCAGATACTCAACATTTTTTTTTTTTTTGTAACTCAAAACTAATGCTTTCATGGTTATGCACAGACATGCATGGAGGAGCAAACATTTGAGTCACCTGGTGCATACATTCTCGGCTGAGGTAGAACAAGATGACACTGCCTTCTTGCTTCAGCTCTTATATTGTATATTTAGTACCAGATTTTTCACATCTTTGTGTTTTTGTTAGTGATTTTTTGCCAAGCATAGTGCTGAAGTGCTGTCTAGTGTTTCCAAGCTCAAGAAAGTCTGTGATATGGAAAAAAATACCTGTTAGATAAGCTTCATGCAGGCATGAGTTATAGTCTTGTGGGCCATGAGTTCAACGTTAGTGAATCAACAACATAAATTAAATAAGGTGTCTTTAAACAAACACACATAAAGTTATGTCTTGCTGGGTTGATAAAAATACTGTAACCAAAGGCTCAGAAATTTGACCCTTTGTTTTCCCGGGAACAATTGTTCAGTATTCACCAACTCAGTGTTTGCTACAACTTCATAGAACATAACTACGGCAAATGACAAGAATCAACATTCGTATGTGACATACACTCATAGGTGGCACATAACAGATAGAAGGAAACCTCTGTAATTGCATTAGTTCAGAGTTGCCTAGGCAAATTACAGTTGGAGTTATGGCTTGTGATTCTTTCCTTAGACATACAGTGAGTATGTGCTATGTGATATGCTCATGCACGTCCGTGAGACACAGTTGTCATCTGCCCAAAGCAGTGTCCCTGCTTCCAAGGCACTTACGATGTGGTGGGTGATACAGACAATTAAACAGGAAACTATAGTAGGGTGCGGGTATTAGTAAAGTCACGAGATGGTTAGATATCAGACATGGCTACACCAAAGGGACGTTGCATCAGTTGCTCTGAAAAATGAAGAGAGCTGCTGAAAACACTGAGCGAAGGGCTGGGCGAGTGAGGAAGGCAACTATGACATTTGAGGATTTAACACAGATTTACTTATATCTGAACGTGTTTGAAGTTTTTTCTGCCACTAGGCTTCTAAACTACAGGAAGTGTAGCTGTGATGTGAGGAGAAATTGATCTGGGCTTGTATCAAGAGTTATTCTATGAATTTTTTAAAAAATTACTTCAGAGTGTTATTAACATAAAAATAAATGAGATGATAAATGCAGAAGCACTCTGTGACTTTCAAAGGCTTCACTTCATCAAAATAGTGTCTTTAAACATAGGCTTTACTTTTTTAGAACAGTGATAGATTTACTTAAAAAATTGAGACGATAGTGCCAAGAATTCCCATTTACCTCACTCCTAGCTTCCCTACAACTGACATCATAGATTAGTACGGCTCATTTAGGGCAATTAATAAACGAATATTGATACATTATTATTACCTAAGTCCATAATTTATTTAGATTTCCTTCATTTTTACCTAATATCCTTTTTCTCTTCCAAGATGCCACCCAGGGTACCACATTATATTTAGTTGTCATGTCTCCTTAGCTCCTCTTGCCTGTGAAAGTTTCTCTGTGTTTCTTTGTTTTTGATGACCTTAACAGTTTTGAGGAGTACTGATTAAGTATTCTGTAAGATGCCCCTAGTATTGGAATTTATTTGATGTTTTAGTCTTACAACAAAACCAGGGTTATGGGTTATGGGAGGAAGGCAAAAGTGGTTTTATACATTTCTTAATGCAGTTAGAATTTCTTGTCACACTCTGCATTCCATCCTGGGATCCCTGACCTCCTAAGTAATTTCTCTTAAATTGCCTACGTTAAGATTCACTGTTCATGCCGTAAAGTTCTACGAGTTTTGACAAATGCATGATGTCATGTATCCACTAGTACAGTATCATACAGAATAGTTTCACTGCGCTGAAATTCCCTTATGTTCTACCTATCCATCCCTACTCTGACTTCCTTCTAACCATGGACAATACTTATCATTTTGCTATCTCTGTTATCTCTGTAGTTTTATTTTTTCCAGAATGTCATGTAGTTCAAATCATACAACATGTAACCTTCGAAGACTGAATTCTTTAACTTAGAACTATGCATTTAAGATTCCTCCATGTTTTTTTTTTTTTTTTATGACTTGATAGCTCATTTCTTTCCATATCATTAAATACCATTCCATTTTATGGATGTGTAACAACTATTTATTGATTCACCTATTGAAAGGCATCTTGGTTGCTTCTGGAATTTGGTTATTATGAATAAAGCTGCTATAAACATTTATATTTAGGTTTTTGCACAGACATAAGTTTTCAATTCATTTCAGTGAACACCCAAGAGCACAACCGCTAGATTGTATGGTAAGTCTACGTTTAGCTTTGTAAAAAAACTGTCAAACTGTCTTCCAAAGTGGCTGTACCGTTTCCCATTTGCACCAAATAATGAATAAAAATTCCTGTTATTTCACATGCTTGTCAGCACTCGCTATTGTTTTTTTAGATTTTCACCATTTTAAAAGGTAGGTAGAGGTACCTTATTGTTGTTTTAATGTGCATTTCTCTGATGACATATGATGTGGAAAATCTTTTCATATGCTTGTTTCCTGTCTGTGTATCTTCTTTAGTGAGGAGTCTGTTTAGATCTTTTTTATTTTCATTTCTTAATTGGGCTGTTTATTTCCTTGCTGTTTATTTCCTTATTGTTGAGTTTTAAGAGTTCTTTGTATAGTTTGGATGCAAGTCCTTTATTAGATGTGTGGTATGCAAATATTTTCTCCCAATATAGGATTTGTCTTTTGATTCTCTTAACAATGACTTTCATGGAGCAAAAAAATTATTTTAATAAAGTCTAATTTGTCAATTTTTCTTTTATAGATTGTAATTTTGGTGTTAAGTCTAAAAACACAGTGCCAAATCCAAAGTCATATAGATTTTTCCCTATGCTTTCTTCCAAAAGTTTCATAGTATTGATGTGACTATTTAAGACTATGACACATTTTGAGTTAATTTTTGTCAAAGGTTTAAGATCTTATTTTTATTTTTTGCATATGGACATCAATTATTCCTACACCATTTATTGAAAAGGCTATTCCTTCTTCATTTAATTTCCTTTGCTTCTTTGTCAAAGATCAGTTGATGATATTTCTCTTGGTCTATTTCTGGGCTATTTTGTCCCATTTGTTCATTTGTCTATTCTTTAAATAACACCATGCTGTCTTAATAAATAGTTTTGTAATGTCTTGAAATAGGATAGTATCAGTCCTCCAACTTTTTAAATCATAAGTAGTATGGTCTCTATTCTCGATCTTTTGTCTTTCCATATAAATTTGTAAAGTAATTTTTCAATATCCAGAAACTAGCTTTCTGGGATTGCATTGAATCTGTAGATCAAGTTGGGGCAAACGATGTCTTGACAGTATTGAATCTTTCTACTCATGAATGTAGAAAATTGCACTATCTATTTAGATTTTTAGTTTCTTTTATCAAAGTTTTATAGTTTTCCACATACAGATTCTGCATAATTTTTGTTGTATTTATACATAAGTATTTCATTTTCTTTTGGTGCTATTGGTATTGTGTTTTTAATTTCAAATTCAAATCATTTTTTGCTGGTATATAGGAAAGGAATTAACTCTTTATGTGTTAGCCTTATTTCCTATGATCTGGCCATAATCACTTATTAGTTGGAAGAGTTGTTTTGTTGTTCTTTAACATTTTTTACATAGACAATCATGTAAGCTGTGAATGAAGACAAATTTATTTCTTCCTTCCTAATCTATATACCTTTTATCTTCTTTTTTTGTCTTTTTGTGCTATCTAGGACTTCTGATGTGATGTCGAATAGGAATGGTGAGAGAAGATTGAAAATAATGACTTTAATTATTTGTAGCTCCAAAATCCAGACTCACCCCCAGATTCAAATTTTGAAGAATGTCTTTTAAACACATTTATTTTAATAAGGGCTTTACAGTTGTCCATCACTCAACATAACTATATTTCATTTCTTACATTTGTAATAAAAACTCATTATAAATATAAATAATTGTGAAATATTTTTCTTTTCTTTGGTGAAATCATTATCTAAATGTGAATTTCCAGGAAAATGCTTTAGTTTCCCCTGTAAGTCTATTCTATGCTGAATGTTTCTCAAATAACTATTAATTTTACCCCAAGCATCTCTCAGATCTGTTGATAAAGTGATTTATTACTAGATGGTATATGTGTTACGGGCGAATGCTACAGCATGGATGAACCTTGAGGACATTATGATAAGTGAAATTTCAGTCAGTCATAAGAAGACAAATACCATACGATTCCACTTATATGAGGTACTTAGAGTAATCAAAATCATAGAGACAGAAGGTAGAAGGAGCTGGGCTTGGTGAAGAAGGGGGCATTATTGTTTAATGGGTATAGAGTTTCAGTTTTACAAGATGAAAAGAGTTATGGAGATGGATGGTGGTGATGGCTGCACAACAATATGAATGTATTTAATGCCACTGTACTGGCACTTCAAATGGTTAAAATAGAAAGTTATACGGATGTTACCACAATAAAAAATTTGGAAATTATGTACAGCATTCTTAATCAAGGATGTAGTATCAGTATACTTATTAAAAACTTCAATCAAAAGCAAAGTTTTTGGACATTCTATCTAAATTACACATGAGAAATAAAAATCAATAAAAATGTGGTTATATATGAATTGGAAGAGCATCTGACATATAGTTCTTTCTTGTTAGTCTGTAGCTTTATATGTTAAAAAAGGATGCATCAGTTGCCATGGAAAATTGGCTCTGCTGAATCCTGGAGCCTGGGATATAAGGATTTGATGAAACCATGCAATTTTAAAATGAACAGGCATATTTTACAGTCATTCACCTGATGGAGGTTTGGATTCTTGGATGTACAGCCATCCCATTCCACACAAAAGATCAGATATTTGGGTTCAAGTAACGCTAACTATCCTTGAAATCACAGACTTAATTTTTAATATCAGAAATCTAGAATTCCAACATTTTAAGGACATATAAAATATTGAGCAAGAAGTTAAAGAAATTATCTAGATCTTTTTTCCAGAGGCTGATTTTGTAAGAAAACCTATCATTCCTTTAATAAAAATATAGTGCTTTCTCCTCATTTACATCATAGATTATAAATGTAGTTTTAAATCTCTGTCAATGACATGAGGCACATTGCATATATCCACAGCTATCCAACTAGGGTAACTTTTTAAGTTTTTTTGGTCATTTGAATTCATTTATATTCATCTCAATATTGAAGAGTATAATGAATGCATGGTACTCATGTTGATGACATATACTTCATAAAAGTTTAATTGTCATTCTGCATTAATTATGCCTGAATTAATGAACACTTTCAAAGTTTTGCAACAGTTGAATCACCAGTTCCCACCAAGCGTGACTGAAGCAGAATTAACTCATTCTGAATGCTAAAGCCATCCACAGACCGAAAAAAAGAGAAAAAAAAAAAACAAGAAGAGAGATACACAGAACCTCGGTCAATTATAATATTGAATAAGCAGAGTACGTTGGCAGAAAACCCAAGTTCCAGGTAGAATTTAAATTTAACATCAATATTCTTTGCTCTAAATTTTGTTGTTAATTGATTATTTATTTCTTTCACAATTTTTATCATAATGTATAAAGTTTTGAACACTGTAAAGTAAAACTTGCCTACGTTACACCACGTTGGGAGTGGTATCTGCATTCGGGGCTAAATTTCGGACTGATTTAGAGGTGGTGGGTGGGTGGGATCTAGGGAGAACCTACACTATAATGTTAAAATCCTCTCCCTGTTTAATTCCAGGGCTAATCCTTAAAAGGAAATATGGTACCCCCTTTATAAAGGCGTGAAAGTTGAAATTTAAAGAGGTGCAATCGCTCATCCAAGTTTCCAAAGGTAGAACCAGGAAGCAGATGTAAAATGTCTGGTGCTAAATTTAATCTCCCCCTTTCCACTGCATAACTAATGCTGCCTTGGAATAGCATAAAAAGAAGAAGTGAGAATTGAAACCATCCTTACAGCCTACTGTCTACCTCAACATGACTTCGCTATTTTACTGTCCTCACCAACAAAAATTTAGTATTCCAGGAAACTCTTACCAGAAAGATAAGTGTTGCAAATTACTTTATTGCTCATTGCAAGAACTTCAAGTCTTCTATAGAAAGCATTTAACAACAGTTTACACTTTAAGATTCTGTGAACCTTTGCATCAAAATCCTTCTCTTTCTGTGTCTCCCAATTCTTAACTCTTAATTGTGATTTTTATCCAGTCCTAACCAAGCATGCCTTCCTCATCCCCAATTCCACATTGAAATAACTGTCTTGCACCAGACTTCAGAATTTCAATAAATATTCCAAAGTTGTTCTTCCACCTTCTGAGATGCCACTAAGATTCTTGAGGTAGCACTCTCCCTCACCACAGCAAGCAATATACAGCTTTGTCTTATCATCAGGTTGTTTTGGTAATATTTTGGGGAGACAACTTTTGACAGATAGGAGAAGTTGGCTTGGATTGAACAAAATATGAGTTTATTTCAGATATGAATTTGAGTTGCAGGTGGAACTCAGATAGAAATGGTTATCTGTCTTTGAATAATAGCTCAAAAATCATCCTCTTTTGGAGCTTCCTCTAATCCCCTAATACAAATCTGGAAATTAATATCTGTGGAATCAAAGAATCCTGTGCATATCTTATCATATCACTTTACAAAAAATCTATGTACCACATGGAGTATATATGAAACAAAAAAATAAAATCAAACCTCATTACTCCTATCCAAGTTCTGAACTGGAACATCACCATTAGCAATAAAGCTACCTGAGGGCTCCTGCTCCGTGTCGCCCTACTGCCTCTCCCAGCCCCTGCAGATAACACTGTTTCACAACTCACAGTTATTTTTTCAAGATAAATATTAAAAAGTGTTATCAGATATCTATGTCTGCCTTTGCTTTTTAACTAGTTTTTAGTCTTTCCTTTTATACCAAATGTGATGTTTCCAAGATTTGCCTCAGTGCAGATAGCTATAGAACTTTCATTTTTATTGGTTGTTTTATTTTATTTTGTTTTAGGAAGGCAACTTGATTGACCTTTGAGAGGCCCCCAGTGACACTCCACACCCCTTCCCATACCTTGCCCAAAGCATCTCTTCATATGTATCTTTTATAATAAACCCGTAAACGTGTTTACCTGAATTCTGTGAGCTGTTCTAGCAAATTAAATCCAAGGAGGGTGTCATGGTAACCCCAGCTTATAACCAGTCTGTCAGAAGCACAGGTAAAACAACCTGTGGCTGGAGATTGGCATCAGAAGTGGGGGGCAGTCTTGTGCGACTGAGCCCTCAATCTGAAGGATCTGTTGCTATCTCCAGGTAGTTAGTGTCAGAATCGGATTGAGGAACATCCAGCTGGTGTCCACTGCAGAATTGCTTGCTGGCTTGCTTGCTTGTTTGTTGATGGGGGGAAATCCTCACACATTTGATCACCAAAGTCTTCTATGTTAATGGTTGTGGTATGAGAGCAGAGGAAAAATAGGTTGTGTTTTTTCCACTCAGACTGTTCGTGCAAGATCAGGAAAGGGAAGACTGAGGAAAAGGAGCTCTATCACTCTGCTTGTTCTGTGATGGGGGAGAGGAGGCTGTGGGCTGACTGCTGGAAAGGGAAAGTGCTGTGGGCCAGAGGAGGTCCCCGGTCCTGTGCTAGCAGGCTGCGACCTATGGAGAAAGCCACCAGTGAGAATTGAGAAAATGCCTGCAAAGTACCAGTGTCTCACTGCTTCCTCTTCTGGCTCTCTGTAGTTCCCCTCTATTATTCCTGACTCATACAAAACTCTATTACTGGTAATAGCCTGTGTTTGAAGGGCTTCAGCATATGAAATAAGGGAGGCAGTCACCATCCCTAGGATAAAGCTATGTGGAGACAGGCCAGCAGCTACAAGAGGGAAGAAAGATGATGTTACAGATAGAGAAACTAACACTAAGAAGGAATTTGGAGCAAGTGCTATACGGGTATATGAAAGAGCCCTGGGATTGCTCAAAAATGTGAGGCAAGGGTATCACTAAACATCCTACAGTGTGTGGGATAAGGGCCAATGCCATTTTGTCTAGAGATTGAAGGAAAGTCTGAGACCTCAAAAGGCTAGGGAAATTAGGGACTGACAATTACATGTTGAATTATAATTACTGGGCTTTCCATCTTTCCCACAGAAACTCAGAGGACTAGTTTAGGTTTTCTCTCCTTAAGTCTTTATATCAAACAAATGAATAAATGAGAGAGATAAACAAATAACTTTCAGAGCAGAAATAAAGACTCCAGAAAGATCCAAGTGGGAGACACTGATATAGAGGTCATCTACCTGGAATTTAAAATGGAGTTGCAAATTAAAGAGAAAAGGTCATATAAAAAGAAGAGGAAGGAGGTCTTCAAGTTGGGGAACAATCCTATCAGGATTAGGAAATAAAAGAGCCCTTGCTCTGCATTTCATGTACAAAAATCCATCCGTTCTACTGATCTCACCATTGAGGCTGACACTTGCCTTAACTTCTGACTTGTGCAGTCTGTTGAATCAAGAGTTTTTCTCCACTGAACAGATTTCCTTGGCTGCCATGGTAAGACAGAGAAGAAATATTTGAATCCTGGTGGAGCTATCAACCATCCATTATAATCATGGTAGCTCTATAAAGTCTTCCTGTGATTAAGCCTGCAGGTTACTAGTTCCAAATATGATTTGTGTTTCCTTGAAGAATTTTGATTTCAATTTTGTTCTTATGCCTTGTAGTCTCTAGGCTTTCCTCCCCTATTTACTAACTTTGATTCATCAAAGAAAATTTAGGATACAATCTCCTTGCTCATTCTACTGGTCCAAAGCTCAATTTCAAATGGAATATTCAAAATTGGAGATACATTAGAGGAACAATTATAAATTATGGAGAATAAAATCTCTTTCTTGATCTCTGAAGAAACAAATGTTCACCTCCTAAAGGAAAAAAGTCATTGGAATATTCTCTAGAATATAATACGATTAAAACTTGTATCTAAACGTGGTACAGAAGAAATTTAGGACCTTGCTCTTTCAGTGTGGTCTCTGGGCCCACAGCACTGGCATCATCTGGGAGCTTGCTAGAAATGCGGACTCTCAGACCCTACTCAGACTTAATGAATCTTCAACTATAAAATATAAAATTCCTAAGTTATTAGCATGCACACGTATTTTAAGGAGCATTGTTCCAGAGCACTGAAGAAAAACTCAGGGCATATCTTGGGGACAGTGATGATCTCTGGAAGGTCCAAGACAGAGGTGGATCCTCCAACCCTCTCCTACCCCTTCACCACCAGAGCAGTTTGGCTTTTTCTGTATTTTTTATGTAATACGGTCCTATGTCAAACTTTAAAAATGTAATCTATTGCTTGGAGAAAGCTTGAAAACCATTTTTCAGTGTAGCAAACAGAACTTTCTTGAGTCCAAAAGTATCTTAGAGTATTTCCCAACCTGTAGGCTAAGGCTGGTGGTGGATAGATCCATAACATATGTGTACACACACACACACTCACGCACCTGCTTTGTCTGGAGCCTTAATTCTTATTTAATTCTTAATTTTAAAATATATTTAGATGCCATTAAGATAGTGAAACAGACTCATTAAAAGTAGAAATTTTTAAAAAGAATAAAAAGGATAGCTAATAAAAGCGTGATAGTGGTCAGCAAATGGAAAAACAAGGAAGAATATTAACACAAATCTGAATCATAACAACTAGAAGAAGAGCAGTTTTCCATCAGTAGTGGCAGATATTCAGAGAAGAGAAGCAGGAAAAAATGTGTTCTAGGAGTTATTACAACGTGACTTCCATGCACTTCTTTAGCTGTCAGTTTATTTGTCTGTCACAGGAAGCAGAGTGTAGTGGGTTATGTCATTTTATAACCATAATAATGTTCTGAGCCAAACCAGCTGTCTCAGCCTGTTGCCGTGACCTCAAATGCAACAGATGAGGACTGAGAAAGGAACATTGGATTTGGCAATTAGGTGGCTATTGGTAACCGTGGAGAGGGCAACTTTAACTGAATAGCGAGGATGAACTCCAAACTGCTAGAGGGTGAGAAAGAGAAGCTAACAGAATAGAAAATTCAGTTACGTTTTTACTCTAATAAAAAATTTGCCAAGAAAAAAAGTAGTTTGATGAGATCTCAGGTTTAGAGATTTTCTTTTAAGGTGGTATTAATAGAAAGCTAAGCAAATTTGTAAATTGAGGGAAACAAAAATAGAGAAAAGGATTGAAGAGTGTAGCTTCATTGACATAGGTGGAAAGAATGGGATCATTTCTGCTCTATTCTATCTACAGTAATAATTTTATTAGGAAAAATTTTAAACATATAATGAATTTGAAAAACTTTTTCAGCGGATACCTACGTACCATCACCACTACCATTAATATTTAATTGTATTTGTTCTATCACATGCCTATCTATCCTCCTGTCTATCTACCTACCACTCTGTCCTTCCGTTAATTCATCTTATTTTTGATGCATTTTGATGTAAATTGCTTTCCGCTAAAAATTTTGTCATGAATTTCACTAACTGAAATTCAATATATGTTTACAATATTTTTTTTTGAGGTAGGATACAATGAAGTGCAAAATCTCACATGTACATTTTACTGAGTTTTGACATAGGCACATATCTATATTACCCAAAACCAGATCAAGATGTAGGAACTCCCCATCACTTCAAGAAATACTTTCAGGTCCATTCCCAGTCAATGCCCAATCACATACCTCCAGAGTCACCCACGTTTTCCTATGTAAATTATATTTGTCTGTTCTAGGACTTCATATAAATGGGATAGTACAGTATAAATTTATTTGCATAAGGCTTTTTTCACTCAGTAAAATGCTTTCAAGGGTCATTCATATTTTTGTGTATATCGGTGGTACATTCCTCTGTCCTGTTTAGTAGTATTCCATTCTTTAGCCATTGTCCCAGTGATGGACACATGGTACACCTAAAGCTGCTTTGAACATTTTTGTACAAGTCTTTTTGGGAATAGATATTTTCATGTATCTTGAATAAATACTTTGGAGCAGAATTACCATGTTTTAGGGTAGTCATATGGTAAAAGAAACGGACATGCCTTTCCCCAAAGTACTTGTACCATTTTACACTCACATCAATAATGTGTGAGAGTTCTTTTTTCTCCAAATCATCTCCAACATTTGATATCTTGGGTCTTGCCATTCTGCTGGATGTGTAGTAATATCCCATTGTGTTAGTACGTAGTTTGGGGGGGTTGTTTATTTTATTTTTTGGTATCAGAAGGTAATCTCCCACAGCACTCATATTACAGCCTTTTGAGCAGAAGACTGTAATTGCTAGTTTATGTTTGCTTCCTCACCTAGAATGAACTTCTTACTGATAAGGGCCATGTTGTATATTATTCCTTATGTCTTACTAGTATTCAGCCCAGTGATTGTGTTCAATAAATGCTTATTTAATTTAATTGAATCAAACATTTTCCTGCTGGCAATTCTATCAGTGAAGAAGTCAGCATGGAATCTTCTCCCTCCCGCTTCTCTTCTGTTTTTAGAGAATCAGTTTGCCAGTGGCTGTGCACATACAGAAAAGAATGACAGACTCTCAGTAGGGAAAAACAGCATGTTATGTTCCAACTGAAGGCAGATGGGGGCTGGGGAGTCTACTCTGTATAACATTTAGATATATATTTCAGAGTAAAAACTTGCCTCTGAGATGTAAGTTTTAAGTGGTTTTTATCAATTATATTTCAACCATCTGGACCTTTGCTAATAGATACTACAGAAAACTACAATGTGGACAATAATCAGAAAGTAAAACATAACTTCCAGGGAGAACAAAGGGCATTTTATTTTCTTGGAAAAAAAAAAAAACCATGAAGCCGAAGGCTAAAGGCTGCTTTCTTTGTATGCAGTAATCCCCAAGAAATGTGATAAAATTTTTGAAGCATATTATTGCTCTGGTGCCATACCAAAAAATAAAAAAATAAAGCAAGCAAAACAGCAGCATAGCTTTGGGGCTCAGAAGCATCAGAAAATAGTCATATACCGTGCCTCAGAATTTATTCATCTGGGACTGGAACATTATTTGTCAATTTACTTCCAAGAGCACATGGATGAAAAGCAAACCTTACAAAAAGGTATAAAGATGATAAGTCTAGAATGATTTGTAAAATTATGATAAATCAAGAAATTCTTTTGTTGTAACAATGAAATACATGGTATGTCAGAAACATCTTCAAATAAAGGAGATTGTTTGCTTTTTCCACAAACACTTCCAGTCTACTTCATACTAGCACAGTATTTGTCAAACACTTACTAGATATTAGTACACAGCCGTGTACCAAGATCTGTTACATGCCTTTCAACATACAATGTCTGAGAATGAAGCAATTCTGCTTGTCAGAGTTCATTTGACATTTCTTCTCATTCCTTTGCTAAAATCTTAGAAGTAGCAACCTAATCAGGAGAGGGGGAATTTGGATAATGAAAAAATATTAGAAGTCTATCATGGTAAGTTCTGCAAATTGTCCACAAAAAAAAGTTTTCTTTTTTTGTTTGTTTGTTTTTTTCTGGAATGGCCTTTAGGAGACTGTTGGTGAGACATGGGCTATATTTAGCATAGCCTTCCTTGCATCTAACATAAGCATATATTGATTCTCAACAGAGAAATGTGAATAAAAGTGATATATACTACCTCCAGGCCAAGACTTTTATGAAGAAAACAAGGTTATTTTAATGTATTTATTTCCTCAGATTTGAGTATTAAGAAATGCAAGGCACTAGGATAGTAAAGCTACAGGGTAGAAGCAACAAAGTTTCTGAATCTCACCCAGAGGAAAAGTGTCCTCCTTACCAGGAATAGCTGCATTAAACTGTTAAATGAGTGACAGCTTGTATTTAGTTAAGCAACAGAAGTTTCACCATTCATAAAACTAAGGCCCAGTGACCTCAGTAACTCCAATAACTTAACCAAGTCACACAGCTAAAAGAAAAATCAAAGGCTAGAATTTTAACCAAGGTCTGCCTGGTTCCAAAATCCAGATTACAAATCTACCCCACACATAGAAATAAGTCATAACAAACTTTTCAGAAGTATAAGGAAAGAGATAATTAAATCCAAACTTGCTAATTTTATAAAAGAAAACTGTAAATGATATAGCTGAGTTTACATAGGTCTCTAAGCAACAAATTTGGGAAAACAGAACCAATATTCTTTTCACCATAACACAATATAGAAATGAGCGACAGTTATCAAAAGAATGCTCAATTCATAATATATATCAATTAATGCAAAAAAGCAATTTTTATTACGTTAGAATTTATTCTTCATTTATTACAAAAGACATGCCGTTATTTGCCTATATAGCAGGAGAGTTGTATGTGTCACTTTCCCTGCTTGTTTATCCTATGTGTCTTCTGTTTTCTGTATTCGTAAGCCTTTTACTCACTGCAATCAGTTACGTTTTTGCCACTATGTTTTCATTATGTCATCCATAAAATGGAGAGCAAAACAAACTCTTCAACCTAGAATCATAAATTGCAGGCATTAGGAAAAATCTTAAGAGTTCTTATACTGTAAAATTCTTACTTCAGAGATAAGGAAACTTTGGCTTAAAGAGTTGAAATAATTTTCCCAAATGTACAAAAGTAATCATTAATAAAGTTGGCACTAGACTGCAGATGATATCTTCCCTTTCTTCCCCTCCTTGGAGCCTTAGACGTGAAATAAAATACTAACTACAGGACTTTTTTGGTAACATAGACACATAGCAGTCAAAGTCAAGAAGTCATAGAAATTAAGAAAAATAATAGAGCAGCACTGTTCAATTTGGATATTCTTCGTGGTAAGGAGGAAGTCAGTACTCAAAGACAGTATGGGAAAATAATTATGTGAAATTGACATTTGTAGTCACTAATAAATGTTTAGTGTAAAACTAGTTCCATTACTCAAATTCCAAATAACAACTATCTCTATTACATTCATAATTCTGTGGTGGTTACAGTCTTTTCAGAGGTACCAAAAGAAGGCTTTGTTCTAGCTACAAGAAAGTAGATAATAAACCTCATTATTTTGCTTCTTTCCTAACACAATTCCCATGACGTATCATCAAAAACTGCTATGTCAGAGAGAACAAAACCTCCCACAAGACTCTTACTCACTGTGCAATTGCCAAAAAAAGTGATAGAAGCTATGTACCACATTTGTTTCCAATTCCAATTTAAGGAACCAGGATGTGAAATCATAAATCACGAATCTCTGTAACCATCTTGCTGGATGAACACCAGCATGACAAACCCTGGAGTGCTCAATTAGCCCAGAGCTTTGGCTGCTCTGGATTCACATCAGTCACCCAACAGTGGGTGTTTGATGGGAAAAGTCTTTCCAGGGGATTCTGGATACTCCATTGCTAAACAATATTGCCAACAGTAGAATAAAAGTGTTTGGTGTTTCACAAAGAAAATAAACATTTTCATACTGTTCTTGAAAGCCTGACAAAGATAATAAAACTGAGGCAATCAGCTGGGTG
>CAUYRT010024619.1:0-73456 GCA_963574885.1 Lepilemur ruficaudatus
CAGGCTATGTCTAGCTCCTAAAACTAAAGTCTGTTCCTATTCCACACTGATAATGAACTGCAAGTCTGTCCTCGCAGGTGCAGAACCGAGACAAGACAGCATCAGACATTCTTCCATCTACCCAGGGGCATCTACATAATCAATGTTTCCTTCTCTCCCTTTTCCTCTTCTAACATTTGCCTTATCTTATGTAACATGTAAATTTTCCTGGATCTCACAAGAATGTAACCATTTTGTCTCACTAGCCCCCCTCTCCTGCCTTTTTTCCCCTTTCTGTATGCCTTTAAATACTGAAATTTCCAAATTCCCATTCAGAAAAATAGCCACAGATCTGTTTGTGGCTTTTGTTTTTCTTAGGCATGTCCTCAATTTTGGCTTAATAAACCTCTGTGATTGAGATTTTTGCCTCCGTAACTTATTTTGGGTCAACAATACTATCCCATTAACCATCCTCCTGTTCCCCTAACTTGAAACAATTTGACTGAGACTCTCCTGTGTTTGAATCAAGAGCTTCAGATTCTATTTCAATAAAAACTGATGGCAAAGACTCCACTCAGTGAGAAAAATAGGTGGTAGAGTATTTTGAGCCACGGCGGAAACATTTCTCTTTTAATGAAGTCAAATCTTACTTTTATTTACTGAGTATGTGAGGAAGAGAAATAGGTATTAATATTATAAAATGCCTGAATAAGAGTGCTTTAAATAAATAAAGAGCTTTTTTTAAACTTCTAAGTACAAGCAATAAATAACAGAGAAATTAACTAACAGACTGTTTCCAAGTGGAATAAAACTGAGTTAAATAAAAGAATAGGAATATTTACAAATGAGCACATTTATAGAAAAATTTCCCCAAGATATTTACGAACAATTTTCACATTTTTCTTTTTTTTTTTCTTATAATGTTTTTGTTTCTTTTCTTCCTGGGATGCCTTATTTTATCATGTTCCATTTTCAAATTCCTATTCATTCTTCAAAGTATAAGTTAAATCACACATTTTCTGTACATTTCCCAAGTTTCCTTGACTTAATTAGTTTCCTATTTCAGGGTAATTCAACTGCCTTTATGGCACTAACCACATTCCACGTACGGCATAGTCATTTTTGTGCTCATCTGTGGCCTCCTCTAGCTGGTAAGTCTTTCCAAATCAGGTTTTTTTTCCTTCATTTATTATTATGAGAAATGAGATAATACATTCAAATATACTAAGGTACTTTTTTTATTCACACATTTTTTACTCAGATATCCCCTTTTTAACCATAGGCAAGTATTGGGTTGGGGAGAAACAGGATTCTATCAGAAGTGCAAAAAGAAAGAGTCAATATCCACATGAGAGGCAATATACACCAGAGATAATTCAAATTACAAAAGAGAGTCTCTTTTTTCTTTTTTTTTTTTTTTTGAGACAGATTCTCACTCTGTTGCCTGGGCTTGAGTGCCATGGCATCAGCCTAGCTCACAGCAACCTCAAACTCCTGGGCCCAAGCTATCCTACTGCCTCAGCCTCCCAAGTAGCTGGGACTACAGGCATGTGCCACCATGCCCGGCTAATTTTTTCTATATATATTTAATTGGCCAATTGATTTCTTTCTATTTTTAGTAGAGACAGGGTCTCGCTCTTGCTCAGAGTAGTTCTAACTCCTGACCTTGAGCGATCCTCCTGCCTCGGCCTCCCAGAGTGCTAGGATTACAAGCGTGAGCCACCATGCCCGGCCAAGACAGCCTCTTTGTAGAGAAAAAGATATATACATTAATCAAAAGGTAATGTGCTAAAAAAGCAAGTATAACACACAGCTGGAAACAAATGATTGTAAAGAGCATCAACAGAGAACCAGATTATTCTGGGGGAGGGGATTAGGGTTGGCCAGTTTAGAATAGCTGCAAGATGAAAGAGACAAGAGGAGAGAGGCCAAAGGACTTAGGGACCACGAGGAATGGCAGGCAGAAGAGGATGTCAGCATTGGAGATTGCCCAGCTCTGTGAGATCTATGGCCAGTGCTCAACGCTAGGGCTGTACCACAAGAATCATTCATCTCTGTATTACTCTGCTTGAGCTGCCATAACAATATACCATAAACTGGGTGGCTTAAACAGGAGACACTTATTTTCTCATAGTTTTGGACATTAGAAATTCCAAGATCAACATTACAGCTGATTGGGTTTCTGGTAAGGGCTCTCCTCCTGACTTCTCACATGGCCTTTCCTTGGTGTGTGTGTATGGAGAGAAAAAGAGAGAGCAAGCTCTCTTGCATCTTTTTTAATAAGGGCACTAATCCTATCAGATCAGGGCCTGCTATGGACTAAATCCTGTCTTCCCAAAATTCGTGTGTTGAAGCCCTAACCTCCAATATGACTGGATTTGGTGTTAGAGATTTAAGGAGCTAAGATTAAATGAGGTTATCAGTGTGGGGCCCTGAACCAATAGGAGTAGTGTCCTTATAAAAAGAGGAAGAAACATCAGAGCTCTCTCTCCAGCACATGAAGACACGTTAAGAAGGTGGCCATCTACAAGCGAAAAGAGAGACTTCACTATTAATCGAATCAGCTGCCACCTTCATCTTGGATTTTCCACATTCCAGAATTATGAGAAATAAATTTCTGTTGTTTAAGCCACCCATTCTATAGTATTTTGTTAAACCACCCTGAGTAGACTAATACAGGGAGCCACCATTATGATCTCATTTAACTTTAATTCTCTCCTTAAAAGTACCATTTCAAAATACAGTCACATTGGGGGTTGTGGCTTCTATGTATGAATTTTTGGAGTGCACATTCACTCTATAAAAGTATCCATTGCAGAGAGTTCCACACGTTGCCTGCACTGAGTAGCTCCGCTAGGAACTTGTTCCATCGACATCTGTAGAGGACATACTGCCTGCAGATGCCTGCACCTTGCCCTTTGACTGCTCAGGAGGAATGATGCCTGCCTCTGCCTTCAGACTTGCCTCAGCCTGTCCAAACCACACTGTGTGGACAGTCCCAACTTCGATGGCAAAGGACTCAAGTTTCCTTCACCCCAAGGGGAGACCTCTAAGCTCCCTGAGCAGGTTGCAGTGTTATAAAGGGAAAGTTTCCTCACCCCTTCTTGTGTCATTTAACTGCACCAAATTGAGATTTTCCTCTATCATTGAAAAAGTATAAAATCCATTCTCTATTTGTGACTGTTCAACTTACACCTTCCATGTTGACATCCTAGAAAAGTCTACAGAGTTGTATGGCTGATGTTCCATTTTCATAATCTTTTAGATTTTAAAGCCATATTTAAATCCACAGGAAAGGGTCCACATTAAAAAGATAAAGTTTCTTCTCAAAGTCACAGAAAGGTAGTGTATGGAAAATGAGTGCCCTGAAGCATGCTACCAGTTGAAGAGAAGAGCTAATTTCTTGATTGCTTCGGTGTTATTCTATGACTTATTACTTTGAACCAATTCTCAATTACCAGTAATAGTGGAGAATGTGAATAATGCATGAGTAATTGAAACTGAAGATCATCCTAAATATTCATGTATCAATATACTTCCATCTATGTCCCCATTAAATCTCTCAGAGTTACCCATCCACTTCCAGCCTCATCTCTTGTGAGATGTGTGCAAGTAGTAGACAAACGCAGGTTGAAAATGGTCCTGAATAATCCACAAAAACAATAATCAGTCTCTTGATGTTTGCAAATTAATTGTGGGCATATTTCTCTCTCGGCTTGGAAGCACCATATATTACAAAGATATAGCAGGAAATTTCAATGAGAATGTTGAATTTGGCTCAACCTGAATTAGAATTAGTGACATGGTATTGCTCGCTTCTTCGTAAAGATCTCTCAATTTTTCTTTTTATTGTTTCAAGTGATATCAGCATAATCATTTTGGCAGGTTCTTTTTCATGCTTCAGGCCTAAGTGTCTCTGTTTTTATTGGAACTCTGCATCCTAAGGAGTGAGGATGATACTAAGTACTGAAAAGGGACATCTAAGGCCATTTGTCAGCCACACACTTGTTAACAAGTGAATGGAACGTCTATTGTTTTTGAGGTTCTAAGTCCTGCCTTTGTCTAAATTCTCAAAATAACTCTTTCTGTTAAGGGAGTGCAACACTCTGCCATTTTTTCCCTGCCTAACTTCCCTCTTCCTCCCATACGTGTAGGCTGGTTGACTGGAAGGCAGGAGGAGCCGGAGCGCTGAAAACCAGAAGGAGGGAAAAACAACTGAGGACTGCTGCAGAGGGGATGGGACAGGGAGGGGACGGGACAGGGAGGGGGTGGGACGGGGAGCGGGTGGGACGCGGTGGCTGAACGAGGAGCAGAAGAGAGAGCAGAACCAAGGAGAGCTTCACCGTTCGTACCTGGAAGACTGGAATTCTGTTCTTACCCTTGGGAAAAGTGGCAAAAATTACCAAAAATTTCTCTAGGCTCTCCAATGCAGTTGTGGCATATTAGGGCAGATTTGAGTAGAAAAATAGTGTTGATATAAGTTAAAAGGCTGGTGAAATGTTATCAGTGATAAGCATAATCCAGCAATTAGGGGCCACTTCTTTTTCACCCTTCCGTGCTAGATCAAATGTCACTAGCGAGGCCAGCCCTACCAGGGGAGATCCAGGCCTGGAGCGGAGCGCGATGCCTCCTATTCCCCAGACTCACCCCATTAGAGAGGGGCGAAAGGTCAAATAAACACTCTAAGTCTGGGGAGCTATTCCTAAAACATTTTCTATAATAGAGAAAAAACTAAGTTAGGGCAGACAATATAATCTCATTTTTCACAAAAAAAATTTTATTTAAGTGGAAAGAAGGCATTGTGTGATATTATTGTTGACATGTCAATCATATAATTTAATGAGAGGGAAAAGTTTGAAACTCTATAAGAAAAAAGATAACCAGTAATTATAACTGGTTGTGTTCATTGTGAAGGAAATGTTATATCAATAAATTTAATGAAATAACTCAGTAATGATAAACAGGATTTCTCAGACACACATCATTAACAGTGGCAAAGGAAGGCATTATTTGGCTACAGTCCTGGAATAGAAAAATCAAACTTAATTATATTAGAAGGCAAATTGCTGTTAAGTTATGGGTGGTTCTCCGTGGAGTCTGGCAGCACAATTCTGTATGCTGACTCCTCACCATCAATTAATATTTAAGCAATTGCTTTAGAAGGTTAATAGTCACAGCATGAGTTAACTTAATTTTGCCTATGGCTGGAGTATAATTTGCTGTTCTCCGTTACCGTAAAAACCACGAAACCTTACCAGAAACATTATGTTAAGAAGCCATGAGCACAGCAGCGCTCTCCTCCTGTGCGTCTCTGTGCGCCGTGTAACACTGGTGTTTCGCCTACTCTAATCTTAGGTAGGAGTCATATTTTTTTCACATCACTCTTTGAACTTTTCTTTGTAAGTTCATCCTGCTTATGTCCCACTTAATTGCTTCTGCCTTTCCTACTGGAGAGCAGCCTTGTGACATTTGGGGACCGTGTGTCTTGTTTGTTGCTGTATTCCCTATGCCTGGTCATAACAGGAGCTAAATAAATGTTGTTAGACGAAGAAATGAAATAGCAAAAGGGAGCTAAAATTATCCAACAGGGGTAAGAACAGAATTACGAGTTAAAGATTATAAAGGAAACTTTTACATGATATGTTCGATCCACTCCTTGGAGTGATGCATTAGAAGCCAAGGTTCTGGGTTTCCCTAGGGTCAAAAGTGCAACTCACCCTAATGAGGACAGACAAGGCTGCTCTGTGCTTCCTGCCCAGGAGATGCCCTAAGTCCACACAGCACTCACATTTATCAATGAAAGGCTTAGACGCATTTCCATGGTGAATTTCAGCATGGAGTCTGGTACATTGGACACAAGGGATTGCCGTTCCACTGTAATCACTGGAGGCCTGTAAAATAATTCCACACAGTTTAGTTTATGAACTTAAATTTACCCACAGCTACTTCCCCTCTCTCTTTAAATGTTAGAGCTATACATCCTCTCGTATGTTCATTTTTCGCTTGTTTTAAAAGTTATTAGCTATACTTCACACAGTTGAAAATCCCCAAGATTGACTTTAGAGTATCAGCTAAAATATTTCCTAGCCACAATATAATTTTTGTGGAGCTAGACTCCAGCTCACTTTTTTTCTGAAAAAAAAAACTTAACACTTTCAGTTCGACATTAAAAGAAAAAAATTTCTCTATACCAAATGTACAGATGTAGGAAATTCACTGCAGAGGTGAATCAATCTTGAGATTTCTGTTTGTAGCAAAAAAGACCTTGCAAGAGTTTCACCCAAGATGGGCCATGAGGACAGGCATCCCTGAATTATTTATTCACAAGTATTTATTTGGTTTCTAATGTGAGCTTGGCGAGTACCAGCCTTAAAAGGTACAAGGGCAAACAATCCAGACATGGTCCCTCTCTGCCTTATAGGAGAGAGGGGAGGGAGATTTTGACTAGGCAAGTTCAGTGATATGGGATGAATGTTAAGGCAGGGCAAATAAGGAGTTCTGTAAAGTAGAGGAACATAAGCTAGTTTGGGGGTACTGGAATCCTTCCAAAGACAGGCACTTAAACTGAGCTATCTAGTTAGGCAGGGTAAGGGCAGGCAGAAAGAAACGGTCTTTACCTTCCTCAGCTCTCCTCCAATATCCAACTGATAGACTCAGTCTCTAAGTACCCTCATTCCAATTTGGGGGAAGAAAATTTGATGGAACCAGCTTGGGTGAGGGGTCCACCCTTAGTTCGATTAGCTACAGCCTGTTCAGAGCAGCAGAACTGCCTAATCACGCCCCATGGGCAAGCCGATAGCAGAGACCAGAGCCACATTCTCTTAGAAGGGGAAATGAATGGAGAAGTAGTGTCTGTCTGGCACATGAAGTTTTCTTCTTTTCTATGATATTCTAAAGTGGCTCTTGCCAAATCTAAAGATGTGGCTCCTCAGGAGGCTGAATGCCATAGAGGGTCAAGGACTCCCATCAGACCCCCAGGTTTGATGATTCCCTAGGAGGACTCAGCATGTAGTTGTACTCACGGCTACATTACAGCTCATTACAGTGGAAGGACTCCAGGCAAAATCATGGAAGTGACAAGTGCATGAGGGCAAAGTCAGAGGGAAAGCGAGCTTTCAGGGCCCTTTTCCCAGTAGAGTCACAAGGATGGGCTTAGTTCCACAAAAATGAGATATAGCACCACATATGAAATGTTGCCAACCGGGGAAGCTCATTAAAGCCTCAGAGCCCAGAGTTTTTTTTTTATTGGGGGCTGAGTTTGTAGGCACTCCTTGTGTAGGCTGTATCCAAATTCCAGACTCCCAGAAAGTAGGTGTTCAGCACAAACCACATTGTTTAATGTAAACAGTTTAACCATGTTGAGCTTGTTATTATCATTTCAATAGTGGTAGGAACACTCCCAATTCTAAGTTCCCAGACACCAGGCAAAGGCCAGTCTTGCCAATGGGCCTTTCAAAGGAGAGCATCCGGCCTGCTGTCCTAACCCTTCTGCACACCCATTGAATCAGCAAATGCCGTTATGCTGCCTCTAACAGGAAACAGACCACATGTATGTCCACAGTATGGGATGCAGCTTATACTTACGTGATGTTTAGCCATGAGCAATACATCTGCCTTTTATTTGTGCAGTTGATTCTGTATCTTAAACATGGTTCATTTTCCTTGAATATCAAGTGCCTTGTTTAACATAAACCATCACCTCATGGCAGAATGACCATTAGCCCATGTGACTGTAGGTTTGCCTGCTTCTTTAATATTTCCAAATTTTTCAGCCGCACTTTCCCCCTGAGAATTATTACATTTTATCGCGTACAGGGATCAGTTGTCCTTCATATCAGTTTAAAGTTCAGACGGCAGGGATCGTTATCTGTTTGCAGGCACGATTGTAAGGGATGCTGTATCTCTAGCTCCCCGATGCAGTGTCTGGAAGGATGTTTGGGCTAAGCCCACACCCAAGAGAAAACTAGCTGTCTCTGAGCATCCAGGGTTTCTTTTCTCGTGTCAGGATGCCTTTTAAACACTGGGCGCTCCTCACCTCTGTCTCCCTCTTCCTCTTTCATCTTCATTTGCTTTGATTTCTTCTATTCCTCAGTTCTCTTCTCCAAGATCTCAGCATCAGCTCAACAAGGCTCTGAAAAGTCCTCAAAATCATGTTGATTTTAGTGCTGGATCTGTGAAGAAAGGGCAGCCATAAACTCTCAGAAGGTCTTTTATGTTCTTTATAGCACGGCAGAGCTGAAATGCAAACAAGCCTTTCACCTGCTGATATCCGCTGCCTCTCCTAGCACAACTTCAACCTCTAATTTGCCAGCAAAGGGGCCGCCTCTGTGTTCTACAGTAGGAAGAAGACTTCCTTATCACTAGAGAAGAGAAAAGGGGGGAAAAAGAGGCCAGTGGGGAAAACATTTTTTCCTGGCACCTATTAGCTCACCATTCCTAACACACCCACACTCTGCCTTTGGATGTCGGGTGCCACCCTCACCCAGTCTGGGAAGTCCATCTTCGTGGGATTGGGGAGGCAAGCCTGACCTCAGCACAGGGAGGCAGGACTCCAGCCTTGATTGTCACTGACCTAATCTTCACATTTTGCTCTAATAAATGGCCTTGGTTTGAATGGGATTGCATTTGAAACAATAACGAAGTTTAAACTGCAGAGTGGCCCTCCTGAGTGTTTGTGCAATTGCTTTAGGGAGAAACTGTAAGGTAACTTTTTTGCACATCCCTGAGAAAAGCGAAATCTCCAACTGCTTCTGCTGTTTTTCTTTAACGCATTAGAAGGCTGAATGTCACAGTGTCTGAAAAAATTAGCTAGCTACACTTGAGTAATAATTTTTAAAGTTACCTTTCAAACATTTTTAAGGCTATAAAAAATAATACTCCACTTTCCCCCAAATTAGTCTTAATCATACTCTCTGTGATGAATAGTACTTGTCACTAGGGAAGGAATTGGAGCACAGGGGCTTACGGGAGACTATCACTTTTCACTCCACACATTTCAACGTTGTTTGAGTATTTTACACTGAGTATATATACTTATTAGTGTATTGTATATATATATAAATATAAAATATCTTAAATACCATTTTGAGGCCAGATGCGGTGGCTCACACTTGTAATCCTAGAGCTCTGGGGCGCTGAGGCTAAGGGATCACTTGAGGAATTAGAGACCAGCCTGAGCAACAGTAAGACCCCATCTCTATAAAAAATAGAAAAATTAGCTGGGCTTGTTGATACATGCCTGTAGTCCCAGCTACTCTAAAGGCTGAGGCAGAAGGGCTGCTTGAGCCCAGGAGTTTGAAGTTGCTGTGAGCTTTGATCACACCTCTGCTCTCTAGCCCAGGCGACAGAGCAAGACTCTGTCTCTAAAAAAAAAAAAAAAAAGAAAAATTTTGAGCGAAGTTAGAGTTCAAGATATATACGCTTTTACAGCAAGTTTTCATTATACCAACCTCCAAAAATCAACCACTCCCACTACTTAAAAATCACATTAAGTACCTGTGCACTATGTATGATTGTATCCAACTTGTCAAAATTTCCATTTTTCTCCAGTTTTTCCAGAACAGTGCAGGGAAAGCTAGAAGCACATCTCTTCAATTTAAGAAGTGGTGTGGCACAATGGCAGCAATAATGACTGCTGTCTTTTATTGAGTGCTTCTTATAGGTGGCCTCACTAATTATCTCTAACTTTTATTGAGTACGTACAATGAGCAAGGCATTATGTTAAACATTTTATTGCATTACTGCATTCAAGACTCATGATAACACACAAGATAGGCTTTATCATTTTCTGCTGTCCCCGGTTGAGAACACTGACCTTCAGCTAGTCTGAGAAACTTACCCTGTGCAGCTACCGAGAGACACAGCCAGGATATGCCGCCAGAGCAGTCTGCATGCAAACCGCGTGGAAGGGAGGCAGAGCAGTAGAGTGGGCACACACATGGGCACTGAAAATGGGCAGGCTTCACGCCAGCCTCTGCCGCGTAGAAGCTGTGTGAACAACAGGTTAGTGACTCCATCGCTCTGTGCCTTAGTGTTCTTGTCTGGGAAATGCAAGTCCAATTTGTAAAATGAGAGTCATAATAGCTACGCCTCATGTTATGGACTGAATGTTTATGTCTCCCCCACACCCAAATTCATATGTTGAAATCCTAACCCCCAAGGTGATGTTACTAGGAGGTGGGGCCTTTGGGAAATGATTGGGTCCTGAGGGTGGAGCCCTCATTATGCGATTAGTGCCCCTATAAGAAGAGGACTTTCTCTCTCTTTTTCTCTCTCTCCCCCTCCCTCCACCATGTGAGGACACAGCACGAAGATGCCACCTAGGAACCAAGAAATGGGCCCTCACTGGACACCAAATCTGCTAGCACCTTGATCTTGGATTTGCCAGCTTCTATAATAGAATCATGAGAAATAAACATTTACTGTTTAAGCCACCCAATGTGTGGTATTTTGTTATGGAAGCCAGAACAAACTAATACGCCTTATGAGGTGGTTATGCAGAGTAAATGAAATGATCTTGTAAGATACCTAGGACAATTTTAAGAAATGTTAGCTACTATTAGGTCTAAAAGACACTGTGCAAAGATTATTTATTTATTTACCTACTTACTTAAAGAACTATGTTATTTGACTTAGGCTTCACAAAAATATTCAGAGGATGCAATATTTTCTGCATCTTTACAGACACCCAAGGCTCAAAGCATTTATGTAACTTGCTCAGTATCACAAAGTTGTGAAGCAAAGATTCAAATTCAGATTCATCTGACTTGATGCCCCAAGGTATATTTCCATCTATATTACCTGGGAACAGAAATCAGAGCAGATATAAATGTGCAGGCAGTCTCCGTCTCTGTGACCTCAGCTGTGCTTGTTTCCTTGGCTGCAGGCTGTGGTGAGCCCAGGGCCTCCCTCCACAGGCAGCCAGGAGGTCCTCAAGCCCCTGCAGGGAAGTTCGTCTCCCAGCTGTTCTTGCCTGCCTGGCTGCTGGTGATGCTCAGAGCCAGCACGCTGCTAAGCTCTGTAAACTCCTTTTGATCACGTGGTAGGTGGTGATAATGATTGTATATTGGTTCTGAAAGTTAATTGCTAAGTATAGATACATTTTTTGTATCAAAAAGCCCTACACTAAATATATGATATTACTATGATTATTAGGGCTCACAGGTGCATTCTTCTGGAGAAGTTATGACTATTCCTACAGCACCACCCCACCCCAAGTGTCCCGAGAATAAACTTGCTCACATTTCAGCCCCCTTGGATTCCACTGTACTTATGTGCAAAGTACTGTGGTAAGTACTCTAGGTGCAACCTTCCTGGTGAAGGTTTCCAGTACTATCTATTGTCCCATAGCGCGTCTCCCTCAGCAGGACACACACACACACACATATCTATAATTTCATTTGGAAATTAAGGCAAAGTTTGAATATATGCACATACCTAACACACACACACACTTTACTTGCCACTTTATGAAAGATTTCACAAAGTCTTTTTGAGAAAAACTCAAACCATCCAATTTAACATATTGAAGAATACTTAGAACAAAGACTAAAGAGTCGCTGGATCCCACATGGATTTTGTTTTTCTACGTGCTTGGAAAAGATGGGAAGAAACCATTTAGGCAGTGGGTAGTAGGTTCATTTTTGCCAGGAAACCAGGTGGGAGAAGATAGTCATTATCTCAAGACCAAGAGGTGCCTCTGAGAGGAGACCCAGAAGGAGGCAGCAGACGTCAGAATACCCCCAGCACGTGTGACGCTAAAGAAAAGCAAGGAAGCAGTGACAATTTTAGGGAACCACAAGCAATATAAAAGCAAATAAATAATAAATAATTACCATAATCCAATTTTTAAAGCATTGGCATTGTCTATTGCTAAGAGTTTTTTTAAAAGACTTTAACATATCTTTGGGCTTGCAGAGGAGGCCACTGCATTCAAGAAATGAGAATATAAAGTTACTTAAAATTTTTTCTTAAATAATTTTTTTACTTAAATTACAAATAAAACAGCCTGATTACTGCAGTGATGTTTTCTGTCTGGAAGTTTCTCTCATTTGTATATAAAACTATATTTTCTTCTGTTCCTCAAGATTCACATCCCCCTCCCCCAACAAGGTGTTTGTTTGTGGTTTATGTTATGTGTTAGATCATTATCAGAGAAATTCATGGTAGTTAAGCATTGTTTTCTAGCCTTTGTGTCACCATCAAAACCTGGTCCTTCTCCAACCTTTTTTCTTTTAAGACAAAGCAAAGGACAACAACAACGGTGGCTCTGATTACGATCTTTTTTGCAAGATAACAATGGAAAAATATAGAAAATGGCAGCATATACAGTAGTTAAATGACACTCTCTTTATCTTGGACAATAGCAGAGAGTTACTGTCACCTCAGTTACAAAAAAAATTGTCAGTCAGCAATTGTGCCTCAGACAAGGATGATGGACGACGTTAGTGTGGTGTGATTTTCTCGCGGGCTTTGGTGTGTTTGATTAATAGTCGTCTTCCAGGAGGCAAATGGGCCCAGGACCTTTGGCCTTCCAATCCGAGCACTTCTTGAGCTTCTTTGTGTCTTTCCATGATATTTAGCTACCAGTGATGATAAATCCCAAAAGGTACAGTAGATCTTCATAAAACCAGTTGGATGAAAACTTGATACAGAGTTTTAATGATGTAATAAATACTTAGAATGATAATCAATTTGATTTTATAAAGACATAGTGCTGTCAGCATGATATAACATACCTGAATGATGTAAAGATTTTATAAAATGAAGAGTAAAGAAAACATCTTACCTTGATTTCCCCCAGCATTTAGAGTCTTTCCGAAATAGTACATACAAACCTATTTTCCACAATGTAAAAAAGAAGACTATCTGTAGTAAAAAATAAGGAAGTAAAGGATGAAAATGATAAACTATGAAAATGTGGTAAACAACTTAGAATTTCCATCACCTTGGAGAAGTGGCAAGTAAAGACAGGTGTGTGTGTGTGTGTGTGTGTGTGTGTGTGTGTATGTGTAAGATGTGTGCATTAGTCTAGCACAAATCCAGATATTTGGGGTAATTTCTCTTCCACCCATTGGCTTAGTCCTTATGTTAGCATTGAGGCCAATTTTGCTCTATATAAAAGGGGATCTTTAAAGCTCCGGAACTCACTGACTTCCAATTCTAGTGGCAAGGTTGTTATTTTTTCTTTAATGCTTTTGTTTATGCACTCAAAGCCAACAATGGCAGCTCTTATGCCTATAGCCGGGGTGATGTGACATGCACAGTATATCACAACTGATACAGTAATATAGGTAAAAAAATAGACAAGTCAAAAGTAAACACATGCTGTGATCATGATGAAGTAGCTTATATAGCCTTCCTACAAAAAACAACTATAAAAACTGTACAGAATATATAAAATTATGATTGCTGCTGAAAAACATTGAAATAAGTCAAGGCAGGCAGGACTCAAGATGCTATAGTCTTTGAGAGGAGGCAAATACAAGGCAGTGAGCTCCATTTACCCTGGTTTCTTTCTTGAGGGTACTTGCTAATTCATGATGCAGTAGAAGAGTGGCAGGAATTTGCAGTCCTACTAGGTTGAGGAGAGAGAGGTTGGATCCAGCCTATCAAGGAATCTGAGCCTTGATGGGCCAAATACAGGAAAGGAGGGAACCTCAGGTAAGTGAACCCCAAAATCCGTGTGCAGTCTCCTCTACAGGTGATAATCAACTCCTAAACTGTTCAGTTTAAAACTCTAAGAAATCCTGCACAAAGCAGTAACTGGGACAATAAATTATGGGCTGCAAGGTGCTGGGAAGACAGAGGTGCATTTCAAGGTCTCTTAAGATGGAACAACCCTGGCATACACACCAGGCTCTCAGGTGGTAACACAGAAGGGACACAGAAATGGATAACTGTAAAACTGACTTATCTGCTTGATCTCTATCTGCCTCCCTGAATAAAACTTACCCATTTTAGAAGCAATAAAACACATTTCAGAACATCTAAAAATTTTAACACATAATGTCCAACATTCAATCAAAAATTGCAAAGCATGAGACCTGGTTTAAATATTTGTCCCTTTCAAATCTCATGTTGAATTTCTATACCTGTTGTTGGAGGTGGGACCAAATCTGAGCTGTTTGGGTCACGGTGGAAGACACTTTAATAAATAGCTTGGTGCCATATAATGAGTGAGTTCTTGCTTTTTTAGTTCATGTGAGATCTGGTCATTTGAAAGAGTCTGGCACCACCTTGTCCTTCTCTTTGCTCCCTCTCTCACTGGGTGACACATCTGCTTCTCTTTCACCTTCTGCCTTCTTTGGAAGCTCCTTGAAGCCCTCACCAAAAGCAGATGCTGGTGCCATGCTTCTATAGTCTGTAGGACCATGAACCAAATAGACTTCCTTTCTTTATAAATTACCCAGTCTCAGGTATTCCTTTCTAGTAGTGCAAAGTGGACTAACACAACATGCTACAAAGCAGAAGTAAAGAATCCAATGCCAATATGTTTACCCAGCTTAGGGTTTTAGTATGCCTGCCTGCAAGGGATGCACCTTAACTGATGCTTGCAAGATGACAGAGAAAACGCGAGAAGGGCAGGGACCTGGGGAACAGCACTAGCACAAGCCAAAAGTCACAAAACAACACAGTTTGCACAGGAAGCTATCACCCCATCTGTGCACATTACCCGTGGGCAATGGATGCATGAGTCAGAAAGTGGCCGGGATGGGATGAAGATCTGGGTCATTGAGGAAAGTAGCCAGGATCCAGACTCTGGAACCATTTTAACCCATATAACCATTTCTGTTCTGTAAAATCTTAGATCCAAATCACAGAACAGAGAAAGGGCACTTCCTCAAGTCAAAGGGGGAAAGGCACAGATGTGATGGGGGCCTGGGGCTTCAGCAGTTCCCACCTGCCACCGCCAGCCCCGGAATTTTCCTACCCCAAGGTGTTCCTCCAAAGAATCTCTTAAGGCTCCAGACATTTTTAAAAATTACTCTGTGGGTGACATTTGGTAGTCCAAAGAGATTTAACAGTTGAATGAATTAGCCAGATTTCTGCTTTAGACAATAAATAACTCTGGGAATTGCAAGGGATAAACTTGAGGAGATCATGATGGGAAAAGGAAAGACAGAAGAGGGGCTGCTGCAGTCACTCAGGGAAGAGGCGGTGGCGCAGGGGAGGAGTGAGCGGGGCAGGGCTAGAGAGGTAGAAGGGGGATTGGGCAAGCTGGCAACGGGTTGGCTGTGGTGGTGACAGACAGCGTAGCCTTCGTCAGAAGAGTTTATTGAAATGAGTGACCAGGGGTTGGGACAGAGGAGGCAGTCTGAAGAGCGAGACTGGGGGCGACGTCCGTGTTTGGAAGTGATCTCAGAGGGGATCACTCTCTGAGTGGCGATGACTCTCTGAGAGTGTCTGATTCTCTGAGTGGAGGGAGTGTGTGCGTGAGGGGGAAGGAGGCGGGTGCTGCAGGCAGAGGAGAGGGAGAGACTGCTGGGCTGGCTGGCGTTCAGAGCGTAAACAGATGTAACCGGAGACATTACAGAGAGATTCTGTTCACCAGAGACAACCAAAATTATTTAGAGACCAGAAAAATTTATGAAAAATATGTAACAGAACAACCGTGTCCCAGCTAAAATGAACAAGCCTTTGCAAAGTTTATTAAATGGTTCAGGTTCCAAGGCTATCGAGACTGTTGTTAATCACCTGAAGATACACATGGCTTCATAAGCAAATAATCACCTTAATCTTAAAGGGAAAAAAGAAAGATACACCAATATCATCAGGAAGATGTAATGTTTGCATGTACATTTAATACTTTGTTTTGCAACAGATCAAGAAAATGGAATTTGGTCCAACACAATTTTAATTGGGTACATTTCCACTGCCTCACACAGGCTTTGCCCAAGCTTTAAAAATCTCGTTTTAATTATGAAAGGAACAGGATCGAAGTGCGTGTTCATCAGAAGAATATCCACATTATCCTTGACAGTTGTTTTGGTTTGAGCAAATGCTACACAATGTGTTCTTTTTGTTGCGGAAAGATTTGTCTATCTGAGAAGATAAGGGCCTCTAATCTTGTAGGAACACTGCAGAAGTACTGAATATTTATCATTTATATGGGAGTTATACTCTACCTTTAAAATACTCAAGACACAGCAATAATCATTGCAACAAACATACCTCTGGCTTCCTATGTAATACGCTTATACTCAGCTTCCAGGGGATGGGACAGTTCCTTGGGACCTTTTTCTGACTGTGATTCTAACCTTGAGATGGAGAGATTATCCTGGATTATCCACTTAGTGGGGTACAAAGTGGGTAGGAGTCAGACAGGCTGGGTGAGAAGGCAGCTCTGTCCCCTCAGCATAAGCACACTTTGCCACTTGGCCTCCTCAGTTGCAAATGGCTAGTGACAACCACAGCCGGTGTCTAGCACGAGAGCACCTGCGAAAACACGGGCGAGGTGTTGCCACGACACCGGACCCATAGTGGAGGGTCAGTGGGTTTTCATCCTCTTTCTCCTTCTTTCTTTCTTTTTTCTTTTCTTTTTTTAAAGAATATATTTTACTTTTTAATTGGCATATAATAATTGTACATAGTGATGTTGTACATAGTTTACATAGTGATGTTTCAGTACGTATAATGTACAGTGACCAGATCAAGGTAATTAGCATATCCATCATCTCAAACATTTAGTGTTTCTTTGTGTTGGGGACATTCACTATCCTCCTAGCTATTTGAAACTACATGTTATTATTAACTACAGTCATCCTACAATGGTATAGAACACTAGAACTCATTCCTCCTACCTAGCTGTTATGTTGTATCCTTCAACAAATTTCTCCCGGTCCCTCTCTTCCACCTACCCTTTCCAACATCTAGTATCCTCTGCTCTACTTTTTACTTCTATGAGATCAAAGTTTTTAGCTTCCACATTTAAGTGAGAATATGTGGTGTTTAACTTTCTATGCCTGGATTATTTCACTTAACACAATGTCCTCCAGTTCCACCCACGTTGCTGTGACTGACAGGACTTTTTCTTTCTTACGGCTGAATAGTATGCCCTTGTATCTGTTTACCACATTTTATCTAGTCGTTAGTTGTTGGATACCTAGGTTTATTTCATGTCTTTGATTTTGTGAACAGTGCTGCAATGAACACGGGGCTGCAGAGGTTTCTTTGTTACACTGATTTTCTTTCCTTTGGACAAACGCCCATTCGTGGGATTGCTGGATCGTACGGTGGTTATATTTGGAGTTTTTTGAGGAACATCCACACTGTTCTCCACAGCGGCTGTACTAGTTTCTGTTCAGTGTATAAGGGTTCCCTTTTCTCTGCATCCTTACCAGCATTTGTTGCTTTTTGTCTTTTTGATAATAGCTATCCTAATTGGCCCTTTTTTCTAGAATGGGTTTTAATGCCATAACTGGTTTTAAGTCAAATCATCAAAGAGAAGTTTGCATCTTTTGGAGTATCTCTCCTCTCCCCTTTGGTGCTGCTGTTTTCCTTGGGCGTCAGGAGGCGATAATGCCATCATTGTTACAGAGCTTTAGAGTTACAGGACATGACACATATAATGTGTTCCACACAGAACATACTTCATAGATGTCCATTTATTATGATCTCATCTGTTCTTGCTACAGCTCTGGAAGGTAGATGATACTCTGCCAGGGTAGATGGTATTCCTTTACTAAAAACCAGAAAATGAGGTGCAGAGAAGGCACGTAACTGCCTCAAAGTCATATAGCTCTGCCTGAGAGTACAATCAATGCTCTGCCTGGTAGAGCAAGGAATTGAACCAGGGTTTTGGCTTTGGATTTACTTGGCAGCCCTCCACTGAGTGTGGATACTTGCTCCTCCACTTGGCTTCTGCCCAGCTGCCTTTCTAGGCCATGTGTCCGGATGCATCCTCTATTAATCAACACCGCCCTCTCCCACCCCACCATTCCCCAAGTGTTGGACTTCTGCTTTCAGCCAGCTCCTCCAGAGAAAGATATCTTTTAATATGTTTCATTATGATGCTTTAAAACTTGATTTTCTAGGCCAGGAACACTGGCTCATGCCTATAATCCCAGGACTTTAGGAGGCCAATGTAAGCAAATCGCTTGAGCCTAGGAGTTCCAGACCAGCCTGGGCAACATAGTGAGACTCCATCTCTACAAAAGGATGGGACGACGTGATGGTGCATGCTTGTAGTCACAGCTGCTCAGAAGGCTGAGGCGAGAGGATCACTTGAGCCCAGGAGTTTGAGGGTGTAGTGAGCTATGATCATGCTTCTGCACTCTAGCCTTGGTGACAGAGTGAGACCCAGTCTCTAAAAATAAATAAATAAAAAATGAAATAAAACTTGACATTTGTCAAGATGCCCATGGCCTAATTCCCAGAAGTTCTGGATTTGTTACCTTACATGACAGAAGGGGCTTTTCAGATGGGATTAAGTGAAGGACCCTAATATGGAGAGATTATCCCGGATGATCCAGATGCGCCTAATCCAATCACGTAAGCCTTTAAAACGGTAGAAGCTGTGCGGCTGTGGTTGCAGGGAGCTGTGGCCATGGAGGAAGAGCCAGGGGATGTGACACTGCCGCTGTGAGGTGCAGGGAGCAGACAGAGCGAGGAATGCGGGCAACTCCGAAGCTGGGAAAGGTGTGCGTTCACGGGAGAGGGCTGCCGTGACAAAGTGCCACAGAATGAGTGGGTTATACAGAAATTCATTCTCTCTCAGCTCTGGAGCCCGGAAACCTGAGATCAAGATGTCAGCGCAGCCCTGTTCCCACTGAAGGCGCAGGGAAGGGTCTTCTCAGGCCCCTCCCCAGCCTCTGGCAGTTCCCTGGCTGTGGCGGCATAACCGTGATCTTCACTGGGCACTCTCCCTGGCATTGGGTGTGTGTGTGTGCACACGTGCCCAAATTCCCTCTTGTTATAAGAACACAGCCATATTGGATTAGGTCCCATCCTGATAGCCTCATCTTAACTTGATCATCTGCAAAGATTCTCTTCCCAAGCAAGGTCACACTCTGAGGTAGGGGGTCAGGGCTTTAATACATCATTTTGGGGAGACACAATTCAACCCATAACAGGGAATGGACTGTTCCTGAGAGCGAGTTTAGAGGAACACAGCTCCCTGTCAACTCCTTGATTTAGCCCAACAAGACCTGACTCGGACTTCTGAGCCATAGAACATTAATATAAGGTGATAAATGTGTATTGTTTTAAGGCACCAATTTTGAGCTGGTTTCTTAGGGCAATAGCAGAAAACTAACACATCTTTTAAAAGCAATTTCCAATGGAAAAAAAAGCAGGAAAAAAATCCAGGACGCTAATAGAGGAGGCGATTTGTGGATTCACCACAAAAATCTCAGAAATAATGCTGAGCTGCCACAGTCAGCACAGCCCAACTATTTTAGCAGGCCATTTCTCCCTTGATGGAACTTGAGATACAAGTCGCCAGACAGAAGTCAGGGCTTCTCTTTTCTTGAAATAGTCATCTATCGAGGACATGGGCTTTCCATAGCCGATGATAATTACATCCCTGCACAGGCTTCCTGTTCCTTCCTCGCGATATTATTGCATTAACTTTTTTTTTTTTTGAGACACAGTCTCACTCTGTTGCCCCAGCTAGAGTTCTGTGGCGTCAGCCTCGCTCACAACAACCTCAAACTCCTGGGCTCAAGCAATCCTCCTGCCTCAGCCTCCCGAGTAGCTGGGACTATAGGCGCACACCACGATGCTCGGCTAATTTTTCTATTTTCGGTAGAGAAGGGGTCTCACTCTTGCTCAGGCTGGACTCGAACTCCTGACCTAGAGCGATCCTCCTGCCTCGGCCTCCCAGGGGGCTAAGATTACAGGCGCGAGCCACCGTAGAGCTAGCCACTCCCCACCCGCTTAGAGGGAATGGGAGACGTGACGGCGTGGGCGCTGTCTGTCAGTGGTCTCAAGGCTAAACCCCATCCAGGCTGTCTTGAAACAAAAGTGTAATTTGCAAAGCAGAAAGAAAATAGGATTAAAAATCCAACTGCATTGCGAAGTCTGCCGAAATGACAGAGCGTGGCACGCCGGCCGCAGCGCGCCCTGCTCGGGACTCCGCGGCTCGGGGAGCTTCTCACCACCCCTCCCCCAGGCGCCGACTCTCCCACAGGGCCGTGCTCCCGCTCGTTCACATTCCAGCTGTGACTGTTCTTTTTCTCTGTAATACCCAAATGCTGTCTTTATAAATATTTTAAAGTAATCTTAGCAGAGTCTCTCGTTTTTTAAAGGCTGCAGGTTTGGAGCTGGATTGGGTCTCACTACCGTCGGAGTGAAAATCCGTCGTGAAAACATCAGCGCACCTCCTGCACCTGCCTGCGGAGTCCCGCACGCGGCGATGGCAGTGGCCTCAGCCCGCCCAGGCCGGCGCCTTCCCTTGCGAATGTTCTGACCGTCAGACAGCTGGTGACTCTGTTCCCAAGAGCTTCTCAAACTGGCTGTGTCCGCGCCCTGCAGCCCGCTTTCATCTTCTGCCGCGGCCCTTCCCTCCGTGACTCGCCCTCCTGCAGGGTTGCCGCTCAGTTAATGGGCGCCCAGGTTGCACAGGCCTAAAGTTTTGGAGAAACTAAAGTTTTGGAGAAATCTTTGCCTTTTGACTTCACACCTCAGATCCAATTTATTAGCCAGGTCTGTCTTTTCTGCCTTCAAAGCACATCAGGAATCTAATTGCATTTCAACACCTCCGCTGCTATCACCCTCCTCCCAGACACATTCTAGCCTGTATTGCTACTCTGCCTTTGCCTCCCTCAGTCTGGGTTGCAGTCAAAGGAAACCTGCCAAAATGCAAATCAGCTCTTGATTGCACAAAACCTTCCAGTAGCTCTCCCATTACCTACCTCCTGCTGCTTCTCCTCCTCACTCACCTACCCACTCCTAGTCCTCCCCAGCCACTCTGAGCTCCTCGCTATTCCTGGAAAGTTATAGGCCTGCTTCTGCCTCAGGGCCTCTGCACCTGCCTCTTGCTCTGCTTAGAAGGTTCTTCTCCGACCTTCCAGCTCTTCCCCAGCAACTTCAGGGTCCTAGGGAAAAGTCACCTTCTCTGACCAGCCTTCTCTGACCATCATCCCTACTGTACCTCCTTCCATCACTTTCTCCATCCAACACACTACGTACTTTGTTTATTCACTGTGTTTACTGCCTGTCTGTCTCTCCCTAGAAGGTGAGGAACATACAGACAGGAGCTTCTCCCGTTTTGCTCCCCACCGTATCTCACTCCTAGTCACCTATGTGGCACTATAATAGTAAGTGAGTGAAGGAATGAATGAATGAATTTCGGGGGAAGGTGAAAGAGTATCCAAAGTGCTCGTGATCTAGAGAATTCCTCCTCTGCTCCTGATGCCAAAATGCTGGGCAAATCTGCTACACTCTAAGGGAGTTATGAGTTGTTGCAAAAGTCAGCATTCTTATGATTGAATAGCTCATCAGTTTTTCTAAGTTGGCACTTTCCTGAAGTTACAGATGCTTTCAGGGCCTCAAGCAAAAGCGCTGTGCACTACAGAACACACCTTACCTCTCCTAGCCCAAGGCATGTTTTCTCAGAGAACACAAAAGGGCAGAAGTGAGCATCATGTAAGAGAAATCAGACTTTGTGCTATTAGGAGCAGGCACAGAGATTGTTTTTTTTAAAAAAATGTTTTATGGAAGTTTTTACAAATGACTAATGGTTTAGGGATTTTCCCAAGAGTGATAGCTTCTGGCCACAGTGGTGATCAGGAGCAGGGTGGCATTCACCCATTATTCATGCATTTATTGAAGATCTATGAGCCAGATGTGCTGGGCACTGCCGTTATCATGAGGGACAAAATCCAGTCTCTGTTCTCAAGAACTTCTGGGCTACTTAAGGACTGAGGTATAATTCATAAGAGGACTGCATAGAAGGAATTCACAGATGAGTCGCCTGCCCTGAGACAGGATAGGGAACCTGAGAGCAGGTACTAGCTAATTGAGGGCTGGTCATTCTGGCCAAGTGCAGAGAGGAGAGCCCAGGCAGAGGCCCAAGGGGATGAGAATTGGAGTGCTTGAGACCTGAGAGTGTCCAGTGCAGCTGACAGGTAGACAGAGGAGACAGCAGAGGGGCCAATGCTCACAGAGAGGGGCCTTCTCTGCTGACTTTTCCTGCAGTCCATTGAAGCTACATTGCTATCTTTGGTCATACCTGATAATCAAACCAATAATCATAACAGTTTATGAAGGCTGAGGACATTGGCCTTATTGACTTATGAAACCAGAAGATTAGAGGGGGAAGCAAGTGATTAGAAGTCATCTAATTAGATTCCCTAGAAGTCTAATTCTTTGCGGGGCTGGTGGGAGAGGTTGAATTGTGCCCCACGGTCACACCTCCTACACAGGGGAGCTGGTGGTGATGCACAACTTGCTTCAAGGTTCTTTTTTCTATTTTCATGATGACAGATATTTCATATTACAGTTCCCCAAGAATCTTTTTAATTTAATCAGGTCCTATTTATTTATTTTTCTTGTTGCTTTGATTGCTTTCGGGGTCTTCTTCATAAATTCTTTGCCTAGACTGATATCTATAAAAGTGTTTCCAATCTCTTCTTCTAGAATTCCTATAGTTTCATGCCCAAGGTTTAAGTCTGTTATCCATTGTGGATTAATTTTTGTGAGTGAGAGGTACAGGTTTTGTTTCAGTCTGCTACATGTGGCTATCCAGTTATCCCAGCACCATTTATTGAATAAGGATTCTTTTCCCCAGTGTATATTTTTGTCTGCTTTGTCAAAGATCAGATGGCTATATGAAGATGCTTTTATATCTGGGTTCTCTGTTCTGATCCATTGGTCTAGGTCTCTGTTCTTGTGCCAGTACCATGCTGTTTTGATTATCCTATAGCCTTGTAGTATAGCTTGAAGTCTGATAAAGTGATGCCTCCCGATTTGTTCTTTTTGCTTAAGGTTTCTTTGGCTATTCTTTTCTGGTTCCATACAAAGCATAGAATTATTTTTTCTAGATTTGCAAAAAATGATTTTGGTACTTTAATGGGGATTACATTGAATTAAAAAGCTTCAGCACAGCCAAGGAAGCAATCAACAGAGTGAATAGACAACCTATAGAATGAAAGAAAATATTTGCATGCTATATAGCCAATAAAGGTCCAATAACTGGAATCTAAAAAGAACTCAAGTTAATCAGCAAGAAAATATCAAACAACCCCATTAAAAAGTGGGCAAAAACATGAACAGAAACATTTCAAAAGAAGACATATTAGTGGCCAATAAGCATATGAAAAAATGCTCAACATCTCTAATCATCAGGCAAATGCAAATCAAAACCACAATGAGATATCACCTAACATCAGTGACAATGGCTTTTATCAAAAAGTCCCAAAACAACAGATGCTGGTGCTGATGCAGAGAGAAAGGAACACTCATAAACTGCTGGTGAGACTACAAACTAGTACAACCTCTATGGAAAACAGTATGGACGTACTTCAAAGAACTAAAAGTAGACCTACCATTTGATCCAGCAATCCCACTGCTGGGTATTTATCCAATGGAAAAAAAGACATTTTATAAAAGACACTTGCACTTGAATGTTTATATCAGCATAATTTGCATTCATAAAGATGTGGAAACAACCTAAGCGCCCATCAATATATGAGTGGATCAATAAAATATGGTGTGTGTATACCATGGAGTACTACTTAGCCATAAAAAATTGTGAGCTAATACCTTTTGTAACAACCTGGATGGAACTGGAGACCATCATTTTAAGTGAAGTATCACAAGAATGGAAGACCAAAAACCACATGTACTCGCTACTAAATTAAAACTTATAGATCATGTGCACATATGGCAGTAAAATTCAACAGAAATCAAGCAGGTGGGAGAGGGAAGGAAGGGACGGGTAAATTCACTATCTGGGTGATGGACACACTTGTAACTTTAACTCAAACTGTACAAAAAGCAATTCATGTAACCAAAATGTTTGTACTGCCATAATATTCTGAAATTTAAAAAAAACATAAAAATAAAAAAATAAATTTCCCCAGAGGCGGTGAATTTATGAATGTTAACAAATAATTAATGTTACCATCTGCAATGTCCTTTCCTGGTGCAAATGGAGCAATCTGACTTTAAAGAGAACATTTACGGACATGAAAAGAGGGAGGCACCTGTCATCTCGTGGACCTGAGAGGCACCTGGCTCTCCTTGGGCATCCTAGTTAGCCTTTCCAGTGACTTCTTGTTTTGTCCTATGGAATGGCACCTCCAGGGCTCAGGGCAGGGATGACACAAGAGGCTGCACATAACATGTCCATGATGCCTGACAGTGGTGAGCGCCTGTTAATTTGGAAATTGCTGTTAATGATGGTAATGATACTGGCAATAGTAGTGGGCGCCACCTATTAAAGAGCAGGGACGAGAACTCACAGGTGCAGCTGAGAGAAGACTGCTCATGCATTTAGCCACCCTCACGTGAGGATTCGTCTTAGATGAGGCTCTGGCTTAAAAAGCAGGAGCGTTATCCAGAGGCTGGTGAATATATCAGGAGAAGCTCCTTGATCCAAATGTTGCATGCACAGCGGGGGAGGCAGAGAGATGAGCTGGGACTGTGTCTGCCTGGGCCTTCCAATTTGGTTATCTTTCTTTCATACATACATTTATATATTAAACATTACGTGCAGTATTAGTGTCACACTTTCTTTGGATAGTCAATTTCCCTGTCTGTATGTTCCAGTGACTCGCAGCTCGAACTCCAATAATGCATCGCAGCAGGCAGGCTTTTTCTCAGATTATGGACATAGAAAAATTCTTTCATAAATAATAAGACTCAGCCATAGAGGAGAAAAATCTGACCTTTTCTATGCAGAGTTTCCTTTCTCAGATATAAGAAAAGATACAAGGGCCATATTAACAATGAACTTTTGAAAAGGCATTTAAAAAGCTTCAAATACTTCTTTTTAAGTTGACAAATGGCACGAAGTCGCATTTGAGCTGTCATTTGACCAACAGCAGGGAAGCACGAGTGAGAAATAAATGCGGGAGTGTTTTTGCTGGTGGGTAACCGACAAAGCTGAGGCCAGGATGAGACAAGGGCAATCTCGGTAATAATTGCCTTTGCCAGGAAAGGTGTAATTCTAAATTCAACTCCTGGTTTCAAAAAAAACCACAAGCTCAAAAGTCTTACATATTTGTCTGTAACTCATTTTAAGTTTTTCCTAATATTTTTTTTTCCTGTAGGAACACTCTTGCACAGTGAAACCCAATATCAGTGATTTCATGTGGTATAAAATGTCATTTTCTGCCAGTGGAAGATATGTTCTGGCAAAATACTTACACAAAAGTTCATAAAGGACCCTGCGGTCTCCTGGCTACCTTGCTCCCACTTTATGGAAGGAGAGTGCAACCTTAACAGAAAGAGGCTGTGTTGCTGCTGTGACCTTGGTCATATTCCACTGCCTGGCAAGGCTGTACACTTGTTTTTGCATTTGTATGTGTTTCCCATGTTTAAAGGCTGTGCTTTAAAAAATGCCTCCACCAGGAGCCCTCCTGTCTTTGCCTTTTTATGGGTGAAACCTGCTTCCTAGAAAGCCAGGAAGCCCTTGATCTCCACTTCTCATGGACACTGATTTTCCATCCAAAGAATGTATAGGATGATTTAATGGCAAGAGCACAAGAGTCCCACACTTCAGTTCTAACATTTACCACCTACCTGAGCTTAAGAACATATATAACTTCCCAGTATTTCCCTGTAAAATGAGAAATAAGATTTTTTTTAAGAGTTTAAAAAACTCTATAAATTACAAAGTCAGCACTCAACAATAATAATAATAATGGCAGCTGCCAGTAAGGGAGCGCTTACAATTGACTGGTGCCTTAGATTAATTATTTCCTGTAATCTTCGCTTGGCTTCTATAAGGTGGTTCCTGTTACTATCCCCCACCGCACCCACAGGGAAACCAAGAGACCTGCGTGAACTCACTAAGGCTCTCCCTGTTGGTGACACTCCTCTGCCAACGCCCTTCACCACTGGTGTTCTGCTTCTGAGGGGGGTTATCTGTATTACAGTTATTTAGGTGCTTCACAGTTATTTACATGCATTGTATTTAGTTGTGTCTATTTCAAATATTTAAGTCCCTTATTAAGGGCAAGATCCATATTCAATTCATTTTTATTTTCTCCAGGGCACCTGTCATAGGCTGAATAATGGCCCTCCAAAAGATATCCACATTCAAATCCCTGTGAATGTCACCTACTATAGCAAAACAAAACAACAACAACAACAAAAAAAAAAAGACTGTGCAGATGTGATTAAATTAAGGATCTTGAGAAGGGAAGATTATGCTGGCTCATCCACACAGGCCCTAAAGATCATCACTTGTAACTTTCACGTGCATGACATGTCGGAGAAGGATTTGACACAGACAAAAGAGAAAACGGCATCTGACCACAGACACTGAGATTGGAGTGATGTGGCCACAAACCCAGTGACGCCAGCAGCCAGCAGAAGCTGGAAGAAACAGAGCAGATTCTCCTCTGGAGCCTCTGGAGGATGGATGGTCCTTCAACACCTTGATTTTGGCCCAATAACGCTGATTTTGGACTTCTGGACTTCAGTGAAAGAATAAATTTCCGTTGTTTGAGCCACCAAGTTTGTGCTGATTTGTTACAGTGGCCACAGAAAATTAATATGGCACCTACCAAGAATACTTGCTAAACAGTAGAACGCTGTACTCCCTGGCTTCTCTTTTCTGTCAAACATCGTAAGAAAGAGTACCTCTTCTGTCCACCTATAATGATGTTCGTTAGTCAAAAATGCAAGAATTGCATGAATAAATATGGCCCTAATATAGAACTCCAAAGAAAAATACAGCAGAAGTCAATTATGTTCACATTTTCCCAGAATTTGGCCGGTGCACCTTCTCCCCTCTCTGCAGACAGTTTTGTGAGCTGTTTTTAGAAGCACTAGATTGGATTTTTGCATACGTATCAATGACTCTTACTCTTTCCATTCAGAAATTATCCATATGAGTGAGAAGACAGGCAAAAAGTCTAAATTTCTGGTTTTAGAAGACTTCTAAGATTTGATTCCTAGAAAGAAGTTCTCCTTCCAAAGCCTGTTAAAATAAAAGGAGCTTGGACAAGACAAGAGAAGCAAAGCTGCCCTACAGGCTTGGGGTGGCTGTGAATGGTCCACACGGAGCCAGTTCCTGCCGGGAACTAGGACAGCTCCTAGCCACAGAGGCCACGGCACCTGCTTCCTCTAGCACACAAACCCAGGAGCGACTCAGACACAGCCTCCTGGCAGGAGCTTCTTTTCGAAACTACAGCACCCAGCTTGCACTGCAGGAAAACCTAGCAGAGAAACCCACCCATCTAGAGAACAGAAAATCAGCTTCCCCAACCCCAGCTGCCTCCCTCTTTCCCTGAAATCTTCCTGCCTCAGAGGGAGCCAGCTGTGAGCTCAGCTGGACATTAAACATCTCTTTTCAGGGGCCTCGGAACAATAAATGTCTGGAGAGACTTGTTAACTGACTCAAATTCACCATGTGGTGAGGAGGGACCGGAGCCCTTAAAGATGGTGCGTCACAGGGGGAGATGGAGGCCTGCGGCTGTTGTTCCATAATGCCACTGGCTTTTGAGATGACCCAAATTAACCCCTCTGTATCTGTTTTGCAGTGCTTCTGTAAAAACAGTGCATAGACTAATGTCTTTAAAAGTCTTGCAGAACTCGCAGCTCTGCCCAGATAAAGTAAGTATCCACACACCTCCAGCTTCTCCCTCAAAATGAAAATCCCTGATGTGAGACACCAGCGAGAATAGGAAGACTTTGACCTCCAGAGAAGAAGGTGCCTGGGGACTTTGGGACTCGAGGAAAGACACAGCGGTGACCTCCCTGAATTTTCTTGCCTCCCTTATATCTTTGACGGGTGCTGCAAAAGCCCCCAGTGGGCACAGACAAAAATATCTCCACGAAAGCCTGTTACTCACAGCCAAAGACTGGAAAAGGAATGGCTTGACAGCAGAACATCTTTTGGACAATACCCACTCCGCCCAAGGAAGATACCAATGGGTGAAACCACTCACCTACTCTCACCACCGTCGTTTCAGTGCAGCCAAAAGTGTGAGAAATTGATCTCCTGGCCTCCCCCCACCGCCCACCCACCACACCAACCCCACTCTGCAGAGCCATGTGTGGGCTGAGCGCTCCAATTCCTGCCTGCTGGTGTCTATAGGAACAGTGTGCGGCTGACCTTCTATCGCCTGTCCAGCAGAAGCAGGCAGTACTCTGACTCCCCAGCCAGGGACCTGTTGCAACTGAGCCTCCACACCTACCCAACATCAACTGGACCACGCAGGTGGTGCTAGTGAGGGTTAGTAAGCACTGCTCTGTACCTATCTCTGGGTTAGCAGGGCACAGTGGCGGGCTAAACCACCACACCCCCCCATCAGCAAAGAGGTGGAACGGCAGTGCCAGGAATGACTAGTTGGCATCCCATGGAAAATTAACACCAAATTAAAAAAATCTCTTACAGAAAATGGAGGTGGAAGAAACATTTCCCAATTCATTTTAGAAATGTCTATTACCCTGAAATAAAAACCAGACAAAGACCACACAAAAAAAGAAAGCTACAGACCAATATCTCTCATGAAATTAGATGCAAAAGTGTTCAGCAAAACACTAGAAAGTTCAATTCAGCGGTGCGTGAAAGAATCACATACCCTGTCAAATGGGTTGGATTTTACACAAGACTAGTTCAACATTCAAAAGTCAATCAATGCAATCTGCCACATCAACAAGCTAAAGAAGAAAAATAATGTGATCATATAGTTTGACACAGAAAACGCATTTGACCCAATCTAATATCCATTAATGTTAAAAAAGAAACCTGAGTAATCTAGGAATAGAGGGCTCCTCATCAACCCAATAAAGCACATCTTCAAAACCCTACAGCTCACATCCCACCTCACGGCAGTGGAGCGGATGCTTTCCCTCTAACGTGCACATAAAGTGCAGACATCTGATTTCGCCAGTCGTTCAGCAAAGTACCAGAAGGTCCAGCCAGTATGATAAGGCAAATAAAAGAAATTAAAACCCTATAGGCGGGAAAAGAAGAAATAAAACATTTCTTATTTGCCAATGGCACAATTGTCTATGTAGAAAATTCTAAGAAATTTACCAAAATAAATAAACCAAAACCACACTTCTAGAACAAATAAATGAGTTTAGCAAATTTGCAAATTATAAGATCAACATACAAAAATCAATCACATTTCTATGTACAACAATGAGCATGTGGAAACAAAAATTAAAACACAATAACATTTACAATCACACCAAAAAACACGAAATACTTAGTTGTAAATCTGATAAAACATGTACAGGGCTTGGATGCTAAAACCCACAGAACATTAATGAAAGAAACCAAAGAATATCCAAGCAAGTGAAGAGACACAGTGTGTTTATGGATAGGAAAGCTTCACATAGTAAAGATGCCCATTCTCCACAAATTGACCTATAGATTTAGTATAATTTCTTTGGAATTCCAACAATGACTTTCTGTGGACATAAAAAATCTAACCTAAAATTTATATGGAAAGGCACAAGTCTTTGATAGCTAAATCATCTTGAAAGGGAAAGGAAGGTAGGAGGAATCTGATAGTAAGGGCCACTAGGGTATGTAGTTAGCTGCAGTGATCAAGACAATGTAGGTGGACAGAAAGACACAAAGATTAATGGGACCAAATAGAGAAAAAGGATACAGTCCAGCACAAGTATGGTCAGCTGATTTTCAATAAAGGTGCAAAAGGAGTTTAATTGAGGAAGGACAGGATAGTATTTTCAACAAATGATGCTAGAGGAATTAAACTTCCGTAGGCAAAAACAAAACAAAAAGAAGGAACTTCAATTCAAACCTCACATCTTACACAAAATTTAACTCAAAATAGATGACAAACTTAAATGTGAAATGTAAAACTTTAAGGAAAAAAACACAAGAGAAAATCTCTTGAATCTAGCCTAGGGAGATGCAAATAGTTCTCAGACTTGACCTCAAAAGCCCAATCTATAAAATGAAAATTTTATAAATTAGAACTCATAAAAATTAAAATTTTTTCTGTACAATAGATCTATTAAAAGGATGAAAAGATAAACTATAGACTTCGAGAACGTATTTGCAAACCACATATCAGATAAAGGACTAGTATCTAGAAACTGCAAAGAGCTCTCAAGGCACACCAGTAAAAATATCAAGCAATCCGATTAGAAAACAGGCAAAAGATATGAAGAGACATTTCAACAAAGAGGACATATATAGATGGCAGATAAGCCCATGAAATGATGTTCAGCAGTTGGCCATTAGGGAAATGCAAATTAAGATCAGGATGAGAGATCACTACACAGTTGTCAAAATGGCCAAAATAAAAAATAATGAAAACGCCAAATGCTGGTGAAGATGCAGAGAAACTGAATCATTTATATTGTTGGTGTGGATGTAAAATAATATAGCTAATCTGGGAAAAGGCTCGGAGTTTCTTATAAAACTAAACAAGAAATGACCATAAGACCCTTAAATGCACTCTTAAGCATTTATCCCAGAGAAATGAAAACTTATATTCACAGAAAAACCTGTACATGAATGTCCATATCAGCTTTATTTGTAATAGCCAAAAACTAGAAAATGTGTAGTTACACTTTGGTGGATGAATAGTCAAACAGCCTCTGCTATATCCACACTATGGAATGAGCCATTAATACACACAACTTGGATGAGTCTCCAGAATGAGAAAATCCAGTCCCCAAAAGTCACATACTGTATGGTCCCATTTATGTAACATTTATATAAATGACAAAATAATAGAAATGGAGCGCAAACTAGTGGTTTCTGGGGCTCAGGAAAGGGGAGAAGAAGGAGGTAGAAACGGCTGTAACAGGACAAGAGGGATCCTTGTGTGATAGAACTGTTCTTTATTGTATCAGTGTCAATTTCCTGGTTGTGACACTGTGATTTAGTTTTACAAGATGTCACCACCGGGTAAAACTGGGCGAAGCATATAGGGATCTCTCTGTATTGTGACGTGTAACCGTCTGTGAGTCTACAAATATCTCAAAATACAAAGCTTAACTTTAAAAGAAATTCTTGTAAAATTCAAAGCCATTTGTTCTCTCTCTGTCTCCTGTCCCTCTGGGATAATGACTAAATGTATACTTCTCTTACATACGTGTTTTACGTCTTTTCTGCGTCTTGTATCTTTCCATTTCTTCTTACTCCACTTTGGAGAGTTTGCTCACATTTATCTTCCAGCTCACTCACTCTCTCTTCAGGTGTATCCAGTCTGCTCTTAAACCTGACGAATGAATGTCTGTACATTTTGTTTGCTTGTTGTTGTTTCAAGCGAAAGGATAAATCCAGGCCCTTTTACTACACCTTGGGCAGAAGCTGAAGTTCCCCCACCAAGTTTTTCTAACAGTTCCACTTGGTTCTTTTTCTGCATTGTGTCCCTCTTTATCACTTGCTGGTCTCAGCAGGCACACTGAAGCTTGCATTGTATTTCTTTGCACATAATCAGCACAGTTACTTTGCAGTCCGAGTCTGCTCATTCCAGTTCCTCCAGATGTTTAAGTTCTTTTCTGTTGTCGATTGTTTCTGCTGGTTCTCATTCATGACGTTTCCTCTTGCGCCTTATTATTATTATTATCCTGAAGAAAAATTTTGAAATAATTTCACGTTTAAAATGAAAGTTTGTGATCAACACTGTGGTGCTCACACGGCAGTAATATTCTCCAGGGATTAGGGGGTTGGGGGGGCAAACTCACAACGAATGGACGCAGTGAGCATTGTGGAGGAGAAGGACATGCCTCTAACTAACCCTCGCTTGGGTGAGGCAAAGACATAAAATGTGGCCAAAATGGCCGGGCACGGTGGCTCACGCCTATAATCCTAGCACTCTGGGAGGCCGAGGAGGGTGGACTGCTCAAGGTCAGGAGTTCAAAACCAGCCTGAGCAAGAGTGAGACCCCGTTTCTACTAAAAATAGAAAGAAATTAATTGGCCAACTAAAAATATACAGAAAAAATTAGCCGGGCATGTTGGCGCGTGCCTGTAGTCCCAGCTACTCGGGAGGCTGAGGCAGAAGGATCGCTTGAGCCCAGGAGTTTGAGGTTGCTGTGAGCTAGGCTGACGCCACGGCAGTCACTCTAGCCCGCGCAACAGAGTGAGACTCTGTCTCAAAACAAACAAACAAACAAACAAACAAACAAACAAACAAAAAAATTAATGACATTTAACTTGGTTTTAAAAATGTCTGTCATATTTTTGTTTGAATCTTTTCATTTGGGGAGTAGTCACAGACTCACAATAATTCCAATGTATATAACTCTTCCATCAAGTAACTATATAACTATGGCAAAATTCTTTAACTTCCATGGGCTTCAGTTTCTCATCTACAAACAAATTCTACATTAGATGATTTCTTATGTAAGTACACAGGGATTACTATTCCCTGCTAGTACAATGGAATATTATCCTGGAATAAATTAGCCTTCTACCCACGACTTCTAATTTGTTAACAAAATACAAGTACTATCATCATTGATGAGGTGTAACATTTTCATATACTTCAGTAATAAACCTGGTTCATTAATATTTAGATATAACAAAGTAAATTTTATGCTTCTTCCATCTTGATAAAATGAGATTATACATACATATCTACAAATGCAGATTTAATAGGTATCTACAAAATAAATATAAAATACATTAATTATAATCAACATAGCCAAGAACCAAGAAATTGTACAGAAAAAAATCTGAGAAGTTAAAATATACTAAAGAAGAATCTATCTATGTACTAAAGCTCACAGGTATCTACAGATCTTCTTTATATTTGCTCAAAGTTTATTTACTTCAATTTTTAGGTACTGTTCTAGAGATTGCTAAAATGAGCATATCTAGAAGTAACAGCTGAGATTAACAGGAAGGACAGGTAATCAGACATGGCTTAAACAAACAAAAAAAAACCACATTGCATCATGGTGTCACTGTGAGTACAAGGGCAGTGAGTACAAAGGGTGCCATCTTTCTATTATAATTTCATCATATATTTCTTAAGATAATAAGTAACAAAAAATTTTTTTGCTAAGGAAAACTAAAATGAAAAAAGGGTATGCTCAAAGTGATAAGACAAAGATATCTTTAAATATAACTAATACATCACTTGAGGCCAGGAGTTTGATACCAGCCCGGGCAACACAGTAAGACCCTGTCACTAAAAAGAAATTAAAAAATCAATTAGCCAGGCACGGTGGCACACACCTGTGGTCCCAGCTACTTGGGAGTCTGAGGAGGAAGGACCGCTTGAGCCCAGGAGTCTGAGGCTACAGCAAGCTATGATCACACCACTGCACGCTAGCCTGGGTGAAAAGAGTTAGACCCAGTCTCTTAAAAAACAAACAAAAAATCACTAATGTAGAACAAATCTTTCCTTCTCTAATGATGTCAGATAGTAAAGACATCTAAAATAACTTTTTCACTGCAACAATAAACTATCTGTGAAGAAATGAGATGTATTTTTCACTTTTAATTTAAACACGCAACAAAAAGCAACTTCTTTGAAGTACTTAATTCCATTCTACTTCTTAGCTGATAAAAACAAAGCCAATATTTTAGAGAGCTTTATATCATAGCTGGTTCTGTTAAGGAGAATATGGAGTCATGCCAATAAATATGATTTTATTTCAAGAATTAGGAAACAAAGCAAACCATTTACTTTTCTATCAAAACAAACCCATCCAAGATGACCTTCAATATATTCTTTGACAAGATAAACTGACAATTTAATCTTTAATTGCCTAATTAATACTAAACTTTTAAAAAGAAATTTTTTATTGTTTATCAAGGTCTCATGATTACGCTTTAATACTAAGTAGATTTGTGGCATGAAGGTCAGCAAACTGCATGTGCTAGCAAGCTTGTTGTCTTAAAAAATACAAATAAGGAGACAAATAGAGAAATGGAACTGAGTCTCATTATAAAAGCACAGAGAATATTTAACAACTAAAAATTTCAGTATGTTGTATCTGCAAAGCCGTTTCTAATAAAGACAAATACTAAAATTTACACCATTCAAAACATAAGAAGCATAAGTAACTGTGCTACCCTAAGAAGACTAAATACGGATTATGAATGCTATTTAAAGCTTATACTACTTACACACAGTTCAGGACTATGATTTCCAACTCTTCTGTGAAACATTGGCAGAAAAGACATCAGTAAATTTATAATAATTCATTTAATCATCCAGGTGAACACTTTCTATAAGGTGTTTCACTATCTCAAAGGAATGTATATACTGCCCATAGCATAAATATTCACAAAAAGTCAAAAATAAAGGTTAGTGTGAAAATAAGAAATTTAATTCAAATTCCACAAAATGTAAGTGTCAGAAAAAAGATGTAGTGGTTAAAGCAAGTGCCAGTTTCAGTCAATATTTCTTTGCCATGAGTATTAAAGAATATTTTTATTTTAAAAGAAAAATATAACCTTAAAAGAGTACATATAATTTTATAGGAGTTTAAAAATCTGAAAGGAAAATAAAAGATGATGCATATTTAAAAACATCTAAATATTTGCCACAATGTCAAACAAAAGATCAAGTTGTATCAAAATCTCATTGGCCAAGTGTTTAGTGCCTAAATCATAGCTGTCAAATGCCTGATTTCATGTAATAATTATTACCTTAAAAATCATAACATTTTCTTAGCAAAAATTAATTGCATACAAATACATCTATAACAGGAAGAATGGTATTTCGAAAATTATACTTAGGCAGAAAACTTCACTTTAGTCAGGCGCTGAGATAAAAGATTAAGATAATAAAGTAGTAAGATTAAGGCTGACATTACACATCAATTTAAATACAGTTATTATTTTGCAGAAATAGCCAAATATCTATATTAAATAGCCGGGTTTCATTTAATAAGACCTCAGAGCAATATGTTTATTTATAGAATTTTGCATTTCTCTCAAGTCCAGAAAGGCTTTAATTTTATTAAAGGGTCATAATATATAGTTCTATAATTAAAGCAAAAATTTATGCCATAAACACTCACGATTCCTACTTTAATGAATCATTCATTAGTTCTCAAGTTGTTGCTGAAGAGACTATGAGTGAAAATATGGAAAAGCCAAGCCCCGTTTAGCAGCAGTTACTGAAACCTAAGCTTTCACTATAGAATTGTCTTGTTTAAATGAAAGCAGCTTTAAGATGTTAAAATGCCTGGTTTATTTTAATGAGAAGTCCTCAAGAAATTTAGACAAGAATGCAAGGTTAAACAAACAAACCTGACAACGAAGGAGAAAGTTCATTGTATCCTCCAAATGAAGCATTCCGGACAAGCTTTCGGCCATCAGTTCGTGGAGGAAATAAAACAGGCGAAACCCCAGTATATGAAGAAAATCTACGTTGCTGTGAGCTCTCTTCTTTCATGGCTTAGAAGATCTCTTTAATGTATATGCTCACCCAGAGGCTAATTAGACCAATATGGCAAGGCAGGCTTTTCTCTCACAGCCAAATGTAGCAAAACCCACCAGCACAAACAAAGGACACACACATTTAACAGCAAAGGAGGACCAGAGACTGTCAGATCAGCAATAAACAGAGAAAGAGACTGACAGAAAAGGCATTAAGCCATGCTGCTGATTTTTTTTAAATGAACTGATAAACAGAAAGGCTTTTCCACTAATGTTTTACCTTTTTATCAAACCAGAAACACCCTGCACTGAATTGCTGTTTTAGGAAAACAAAGCAAGATTAATAGTTAGCAATTCAAGATGAAGTAATAACGTCGTTTTCTCTTCTCAAAAATGGAACCCTTTTATCACACCCATTATGTTTTTGTAGTATCTGTCCACAGTTCCCACCTCTTCTGACTCTTTCCTTTCCAGCTTTTGCTTACTTCAAAAATGGATATAAATGTAACACTTTTTATCTTCCCCAAAGCTTCTACATTTATATCTAATCTACCGCTTGCCTCAGCCATGATTAAAAATTCATAACAAAGATATTCTTTCAAGTATTATTCTGATGGATTCCAACACTTAAAGCAGAGAACATTTAAGTTTCACCTCTAGCAGAGATATACGAGTCATTAAGACAGTGTTAATGCAAGCCAATCAACAAAGAAGATTAAAATAACACCATAAACTATATGCTCTAACACATGCTCCCTTAAAACAGATATGGGCTGCTACAGTTCCTGTTCATTATATTGAAACTTTTCAAAATACATAATTTACCAATGAGTATTTTCCACTTCAAACTTACCTATTTAAAAAAAAGCAACTTAATTATCATAGTAACAAATGGAAATACCTTTCTTTATTATGGTTGAAACTAAGTGACTGGTATGATTCCCCACATCACTAAATCTAACAGGTACTTTCCTATTTCCAAAATGATACGCTATACATCTCTTTATATCAAAGACATATTAAATTGCCAAAAGATATTCAGTTGCAAAGAATTCAAAATAACAAAGAATTCTTTAAATATATTAAAATCCATTTACCTTATTCTGTCTAAATTCAAATTAAAAAGCTCTATTCAGTTGTTTTTATATGTCTTATACTGATTTTTCTAATCACAATTCTTACTTTCAACCTGAAAAAACACCCACTTACCCAGATGACAGTTAATTCAGTTACAACTTAAGGGTTCATTTTTATAGATACCTTACAATAAGATCTCAGTTTCCTTCCTCACTATGCATGTATTAATACTGCAAAGCTGATTCTCCATTCATACAAAATGGCATCCCATATAATCTAAAACTATTTCTCTTTATTAGAAAATACTCTTTAAAAAAATTTGATTTCTTATACATGACAAATTCTTTCTTGGGCAAAGGAGTATCTTTCTTTTGAAATTCCCAAATATTAAAAAAGAACTAATTATGAAATTTCATTTCCACTTTGTCACTGAAGAGACCAACTACATATATTATCTCCGATCTACTGGCTCTTTTCATATTAAAATGGTAGACATAAAGAGGCAAATATCATAAAAGGTCATAAGGCTCTCTAGAATCTGCTATAGGACTGGAGAAAATGTCCAACCTTAGTTTCTCTTTCTGCACAGCTAAAAGATTAGGACTGGAGAAGGTTATCTTACTGTAACATCAGAACATTAATTAGTTGTCTGGACAATTTCCAGATGATCTCTATTTTAAAAAAAGATGAATGGCAAACATGGCTGATATTTTCAAATAATCTAATTTGGTACTTGGAAAGCCCATTTAAATTGCATAAAGTTCCATATGCATACTCAGGATAAAAATACATTGGATTAAATTATGATGAAAATACTGTAAGAGCTATATATATTATCTTAAATCCCAAATAATAAACTTAGGCTCTAAGATTTTATTAATAAAATCCTTAAAGCAGGAAAAAGGGATAGAGAAAGATCAAGACATTAAAAGTAAAAAATCAACCAACAAGAACTTTAAAAAGTGCTATGTCCAAACATATAGAGAACCACTACTCTATAAAATGAACTAAACATCTGAAAATTATACTACACAAATTCAACAGAAAGTGTCCCTACAGAACATACAATTCAAATAAGAATATAGTTAGCACTCTGGAACAGCTCAAACACAGTAAATAAGTCTATTAGTAACCTGAAAATGACATATAAATTGAGATGGGAGATAATAACGTTTGCTTAAAAATTGAAAACATAACAGTAAGGCTCTCTGTTAATTTTCATCCTCTAATAGAGCAAGGTAGTTTCTTAGCTGTAGTTAGTAAAATCTCACTGATAACTATACAGCTTGACAATTATACAAAGCAATCTTACTATCCTACATTTTCTCAGAAAATATCTCTGTAGATTCTCCATTACCAGCATTAAATAAGTTCTCAACACAAAAGCACATGTACATACACATACAAAATTAAAAGATAGATAGCACTCTTGTCCATATATCCACATTCACTGCAAGAAGTGTAAGACAGTACTTTCCTCTGAATAAAAAAGGTCTTTATAACATCATATGTATACATATGAAACCATTTAATAAAAACTTAGTGAGGACCAACTATGTGTTAGGAACTATGTTAGGCACAAGAGAGTTATGAATATAATAGTCCCTAGTTTCTGCTTTTATTGAGCTTTTAGTATGTGTAAGTATATTCATTTTAAGTTGACTGAAATACAGAGTCTAGTCCCACAAAGTAATTGTTATATGAGGTGCTTAGATTTCTAATACAGTTCATAAAAATCTACTTAACTGGAAATCTACTAAATAGTACCTATGATGTAGCCATTACAATATTGCCTCATAATTACAGAGTAAACATATTTCCCTGTTTTTCATGTATGTTCTCAATAGATTCAAAAAACAATGTGACATTCAAAAGGAGTATCCTTGTTTTATAGATAAAGTAATCAGGTGAGAAACACAAAGTCGAGGTCACATAGTAAATGAGCAATAGAGCCAAGATTAGAATCCAGCCATGGAAATAGTTTCTATTTTTCCTCTCCTTTGTCTAAGGTCAGCCAACTCAAGCATTTTTTGGTAAGGTAAGACACAAAGCAAGGGATAAAAATGATAGTACCAGCTGTGACTTGGCTTTCAACTTTACTCTATCACAGTGTAGAGGGAGTCCTGCCTGCCCAGGGACCCACCTAGCGGAAACCATGACTATTGGCAGTTCTGGTAACAGGCCCACTGACTTTGGGCCCAATTGCAGCTCCTGAAATAGCCCCCCATGACACAGCTCTAGCCCTGCTCTAGATCAGGGCCCCAAAGACAGTCCTGCCTGCCCAGTGATCAGCCAAAGAATCCAGTGGAGGCATATCCATCTGTACCCCTCATAACAGACTTACCATCTGCAGAACTGACTTAGGCCCTAGAAGTAGCCCCATAACATGGCTCTAGCCCTGCTCAACTGTCTGCCCAAGAACCAGGCAGGAAGCACACCCACCCATGCTCCTGGTCCACCAAGCACAGACTATGCAGCAGCAGCAACATGACCCAGTTCCAGTCGTGCTCAATCACCATGACAGAAGCAGTACCATGGGTCCAAGAAAATAGAAGGTTTTTACCTGATGAATCTATAAAGACTGGAGGAGGCATCTGCTCCTTCAAATGCAGAAACCAGCACAAGTTTGGTCTGAATTACAGACAATCAGAGAAGTAGGACATCACCAAATGAAACAAATAAAGCTCTAGTAACTAATCTTAAAGAAATGGATATTATGAATTGCTTGACAAAGAATTCAAAATGATTGTCTGAAGAAAGCTCAATGAGATATAAGAGAACACACAAAACCTAACAAAATCAGGAAAACAATATATGAACAAAATAAGAGTTTCATAAAGTTTCAAAAACTTTCATAAAGAGACAGAAACCACAAAATATGAACCAAACAGAAATTCTGGAACTAAAGAATACAATAACTGTGGTAAAAAAAAATTCAACAGAGAGTCTATGATAATGCAGAAGAATTAGTGAACTCCAGGATAGGTCATTTGAAACTAGCTAGAGAGAGGAAGAAAAAGAAAAAAAGAATGAAAAAGAGTGAAGAAAGCATACAGGACTTACAGAATGCAATCATGAGAACCTATTCACACATTGTTAGAGGTTCGGAAAAAGCAGAGAAAGTAATGGACAAAAGATTTTTTTAAAGAAATAATGACACAAAACTTCCCAATCTGGAAAGAGAAATGAACATCCAGACCCATGAAGTCCAAAAAACCCTAAATAGATTAAACATAAAGAGATCTTCACTGAGACACATTATAATTAAACCATGACAAAAGTCAAAGACAAAAAGAAAACTGTGAAAGCAGCAACCGAAAAGCAAATAGTAATAAAATGGTCAACTCAACAGGAAGATACAATTATACACATATATATATACATATATACACCCAACATCAAGGCACCTAAATATATAAAGCAAATATGGACAAATCTGAAGGGAGAAATAGACAGCAATGCACTAATAGTAGGACATTTCAATACTCCACTCTCTGTAGTGGACAGATCAAAACAGAAAATCAAAAGAAAACAGCAGAACTGAATAACACTATAGACCAAATGGACCTAACAGACACACATAGTATTTTCCACACAACAGCAAAAGAATACACATTCTTTTTAAGTGCAAATGAAACATTCTCCAGGATAGATTACATGTTAGGTAACAAAAAAGCCTTAACAAATTTAAAAAGATCAAAACTATATCAAGTATGTTTTTTGATCACAAAGAAATGAAACAAGAAATCAGTAACTGTAAGAAAACATGAAAATCATAAATATGTGAAAACTAAATAACACACTATTCAACACTATTCAACATACTATTTCAACTAAGTAAAAAAAGGACTCAAAGAGGAATTTTTTAAATAAAGACAAACAACCTAATTTACCAAAACTCATGGGATGCAGCAAAAGCAGTACTAAGAGTTCATCATAGTGATAAATGTTTATGTTAAAAAAGAAATAGCTCAAATAAGCCATCTATCTAAACACTTCACGTAACTAGAAAAACAACAACAAACTAAACCCAGAGTTAACAGAAGGAAGGAAAAAATAAAAATCAGAACAGAAATAAATGAAACAGAAAATAGAAAAACAACAGAAAAAAATTAACAAAACTAAAAGTTGGCACTCTGGGAGGCCGAGGCAGGAGGAGCGCTCAAGGTCAGGAGTTTGAAATCAGCCTGAGCAAGAGCAAGACCCCGTCTCTACTAAAAAAATAGAAATAAATTAATTGGCCAACTAAAAATATATAGAAAAAATTAGCCAGGTGTGGTGGTGCATGTCTGTAGTCCCAGCTACTCGGGAGGCTGAGGCGGAAGGATCACTTGAGCCCAGGAGTTTGAGGTTGCTGTGAGCTAGGCTGACGCCACAGCACTCTAGCCTGGACAACAGAGTGAGACTCTGTCTCAAAAAAAAAAAACAAAACAAAACAAACAAACAAAAAAAACTAAAAGTTGGGTTTTCTGAAAAAATAAAATTGACAAACTCTGAGCTAGATGAAGAAAAAGGAGTAGATTCAAATAAATAAAATCAGAAATAAAAGAAGAGTCATTTCTGATGCTTCAGAAGTAAGGATAAGGGACCTTTATGAACAATTATGCACCAAGAAACTGAATAATCTAGAAGAAATAGATAAATTTCAAGAAACACGCAACCTACCAAACTGAATCAAGAAGCAATAGAAAGCGTAAATAGACCAATAACAAATAAGAAGATTAAATCAGTAACCAAAAGCCTCCCAATAACAAAAAAGCCCAGAATCAGATAGCTTCATGGGTGAGTTCTACCAAACACTCAAAAAAGAATTAATGCCAATACTTCTTAAACTCCTTAAACTCCTTAAAAACAGTAGAGGAAACACTTCCAAACTCATTTTATGAGGCCAGCATCACCCTAATACCAAAGTCAGACAAAGACTCCACAAGAAAATTACAGGCCAATATCCCTGATGAACAAATGTAAAAATTCTAAATACAATACTAGCAAACAGAACTTGACAGCACATTAAAAGGATCATACACTATAATCAAGTGGAATTTATGCCTTGTATGAAAGGATGGTTTGACATATACAAATCAATATAATACACCACCTTAATAGAATGAAACATAAAAACTATATGATCATTTCAGCAAATGCAGAAAAGCATTTGAAAAAATTCAATATCCATTCATGATAAAAACTCTCAACAAAATACATATGGAAGGAACTCAACTCAACACAATGAAGACCATATACGAAATGCTCACTGCTAACATCATAAACAACGGGGAAAAACTAAAAGCATTCTAAGGTCCAGTGCAAGGCAAGGATGCCCGTTCTCACCACTTCTATTCAACCTAGTCCTAGCCAGAGAAATTAGGCAACAAATAGAAATGAAAGGTGACCAAATTGGAAAGAAGTAAAATTGTCCCTGTTTGCAGATGACATGATAACGTATGTAGAAAACCTTAAAGAACAAAAACCTATTAGAATAAACAAATTCAGTAAAGTTGTAAGATACAAAAATCAGTAGCATTTCTATAAACAAGCTATTTAAAAAAGGAAATTAGAAAAACAGTTCCATTTATTATATAGTAGCAACAAAAAGAATAAAATATTAATACTTAGGAATAAACCTAACCAAAGAGCTGAAAGACTTACATGCTGAAAATTATAATATATTGACAAAGGAAATTAAAGACACAGAAAAATGGAAAGACATTCCATTTTCATGGATTAGAAGAACGAATATTGTTAAAATGTCCATACTATTCAAAGAGATCCACAGATTCAATGCAATCCCTATCAAAATTCCAATGGCAGTCTTTAAAAAAAAAACAAAACACAAAAAAATCCTAAAATTCATATGGAATCACAATGATCCAGAATAGCCAAAGCAATCTTGAGCAAGAAGAACAAAAACAAAGCTGGAGGTGGTATACTTCCTTATTTCAAAATATATTATAAAGCTACAGTAATCAAAATAGTATGGTATTGGCATAAAGACAGACATACACATCAATGGAACCAAACAGAGAGCCTAGAAATAAATCCACACATTTATGGTTAACTGATATTCAACAAGGGTCCCAAGAACATATAATGGGGAAAAGATAGGGGAAAACTGGATATTCACATGCAGAAGAAAGCAATTTGACCCTGATCCTACACCATATGCAAAAATCAATTAAAAATGGATTAAAGACTTAAATGTAAGAGTGCAAACCATAAAGCCACCAGAAGAAAACATAGAAAAAAGCTTCTTGACATTGATCAGGGCAATGATTTTTTTGGATATGACCCCAAAAGCACAGGCAGCAAAACCAAAAATAGACAAGACTATGCCAAACTAAAAAGCTGCTGCATAGCAAAGGAAACAATCAGCATAGTGAAAAGGCAACTGACAGAATGGAAGAAAATATTTATAAACCATATCCCTGATATGGGGTTAATATACAAAATATATAAGGAACTCAACACAACAGCAGAAACAAAAACAAAAGCAACCCAAATAACCTGATTAAAAAGTGGGCAAAGGACCTGAACATGTATTTCTCAAAAGAAGACATACAAATGGCCATGAGGTAGATGAAAAAATGCTCAACATCACTAATCATCAGGGAAATGCAAATCAAAATCACAATGAGCTAACATCTCATAACTGTTAGAATGGTCATAATCAAAAAGACAAGAGATAACTTTTGGCTAGGATGTGGAGAAAAGGGGACTCTTGTACAAAGCTGGTAAGAATGTACATTGGTAAACTGACTATGGAAAGTAGCAAAAGAGGTTCCTCAAAAGATTAAAAATAGAACTACCATATGATCTAGCAATCCCACTTCTGGATATATATACTAAGGTAATGAAATCTCTATCTCCAAGAAATACCTGTACTCCCATGTTCATTGCAGCATCATTAACAACAGCCAAGATATGCAAACAACCTAAATGTCCAGCGATGGAGAATGGATAAAGAAATTGTGATCTACATAGAAAAAAGAAGGAAATCTGCCATTTGTGATAACATGGATGAACCTAGAGGACTTTATGCTAAGCGAAGTAAGCCAGACACAGAAAGACAAATATTGCTTGATCTCTCTCACATGTGGAATCTAAAATAATTGAACTCATAGAAGCACAGAGCTTGAATGGTTGGGGAGTGGGGAAAACAGGGAGACGTTAGTTAAAATGAAAGGATCATTCCAGGCAGCAAAAGGATCTGTGGTAGAAAGAGAGAAAATGAGTGACATCTCAACGCTAACTGAAGAAAGGGAAGCCCATGGAACCTAAACCACCCAACTAGGTCATCCTTTACATATGAGAGCAGTTTGTAAATCAGGAACTCAACCCAAAACTTAAAAAAAAAAAAAATTCCTATGTTTCAAAGATTCTATCACTAGAAATCTATGTAAACATCATATTAGAAAAAAACCTATTAGAAAATACTACATGTTAGAAAAAACTATTCTTTCCAGGCACTATTTCTTCTATATAACTAAATTCTCAACAGATAAAATCCTATTCCCCATTGTACCTACTCAAATACTCCAAAGATAACTAGAGTCTTGCAGTCCTTTTGTCAAAGCATAGAAACCAAGTTATGAGACAATATTGCTTATTTTAAGATGACCGATCTCTCCATTCCTTTTCCTAGACGATGTTTGTATAATATGTTGGTGTTAATGCCTGCATCTTTTTACTTATCCATCAGAGACTCTACCAACCTTAGGGGCTTTGTTTGGAGTTGGACATAAATTAAATTACTGGTTGCCACACTCCAAGAATTTCCTAATGATGAGCCTAACAAGGTCCTTAAGAAGTTATTCTGGTTACATGGTTGCAACCAAATTTCCAACTAACTTCACAATCCATTACTTCACCCAAAAATAAAAGAATTTTCTCATCTTTACCCTGTGCTCACAATCCCTTCATATGGTAAATGACACACTTGTGTTCCTAAATTTTGAATTACATGGACCAGTAAAAGTTCCCCTAAAAATTGTGACACTGTTATCAGGATTTGCATCTTGGTAAGACATGTTTTCTTTAAAAAAAAAAAAAACCCTATAACTCACAATCTCCACCAATTCATAAAGGGACATTAAATACCATATATTAGAAAGATTATAATCTCATAATAAAAGACAGTCCTTTGAACTGAAGGAACTTAATGAAAAATTCATAATGGTCTACCTATTTTTTTTCTCTAGTTATAGAACTACAAAAACACCACAAGAACTAGTACCAGTCCACAGACTGTAACTTTTAAAACATGAAAAAATTTATTTTAAATATGATATACAAAAGAGTATATATAACATGTACATTATAAACAATATTGATAAAAAATAAAAAATCTACACACTTATCAACTTAAGAAAAAGAGCATTGCATGTACCTTTGAAGGTTCCCATGTACACCTCACTGCATCTCCCTCCATTCCAACCACAATTAACCATTGTCCCAAACTCTGTTTTACTCATTCCATTGTTTTATCATGTATCTATCCCTACACAATCCATTGGTCAGTTTTACATGTTTTTAAACTTTACACAAAGCCATCATACTGCATGAACTCTAATTTGTTTTGTATATTATTCCATGTTGATGACTGACTGTAGCTTTAAGTCACTCATTTCATTACTGTATGGTAGTCTACTGTATGAATATATTGTAATATTTACTCATTCCACTCATGACAAACATTTGAATTTTACCACGGTTTTTTTTCCCTATTACAAACAATTCTGTTGGTACACATATGTGAGAGTTTTGCTAGGTCTAGAATATATACAGTATAAATGGTGGAGATTAGGGTGTGTTCTTAACTTTACTATATAATACCAAACTGTTGGCAGGGTGCGGTGGCTCACGTCTGTAATCCTAGCACTCTGGGAGACTGAGGCAGGAGGATCGCTCAAGGTCAGGAGTTCGAAACCAGTCTGAGCAAGAGCAAGACCCCCAATCTCTACTAAAAATAGAAAGAAATAAATTGGCCAACTATATAGAAAAAATTTGCCTGGCATGATGGTGCATGCCTGTAGTCCCAGCTACTCGGGAGGCTGAGGCAGGAGGATCGCTTGAGCCCAGGAGTTTGAGGCTGCTGTGAGCTAGGCTGACACCCGGCACTGTAGCCAGGGCAACAGAGTGAGACTCTGTTTCAAAAAAAAAAAAAAATACCAAACTGGTTTTCAAAAATGGTTCTATCAATGTATGCTTCTATCAGTTGTAAATGAGAATTTATATTGTTTTATACCCTTATGGACAACTGTAATTATTGCACTTAAAATTTTTTTTTTCTTCTGGTGGGTGGGTATGAAATAGCAATTCATTATGGTATTAATTACCTTTGGTGATTCCTAATGATGTTCAGCATATTTTCATATTTATTGGCCATTCATGTTACCTCTTCCATGAAACATCTATTCATGTCTTTTGGACATCTTTCTGGTGGACTCATCTTTTTGGTTAATCCATAGGAGTACTTTACTTACTCTGGATATGAACCCTTTTTCAGTCACATGCACTGCAATTCATTTCTTCCTCTCTTGATGAACAGATGTTCTTAATTTTAATGAGGTAGAATCTGTCAGTCTTTTCAGTTTCCTTTTTTTTTTTTTGGTCTTGTTGAAATTGTTGCTTCCTTACTCCAAGGTTATAAAAATTTTAATATTGGTGGTTTTTAAAGTTTTATCTTTCAAATTTACTTCATTTGGAATTGATTTTGTGTACGGTGGGAGGGAGAGATCTACTTCATTTTTTTCTCATCTGGATAACTAATTTTCCCTGAACTATTGAGTAATATGTCATATATTGAATTTCCATATACACTTTGATCTAAGTCTCTCTTGTGTTTCATTGTTCTCTATTTCAGCACCAGTAATAATAACGCTGAAATAAGTAAGACATCTTATTTATTTCGGCATTATAGTAAGTACTAAGTAACTAGTAAAGAAAATCTCCACACATCCTTGCCTGGTTCTGCTTCTTCAGGCATGTCCTGACCCTTCTTTGCCCTTTGTTCTCCCCTAGAGAGTTAAGAATGACCTTATTAAGTACTTTGAAAAAATCCTGTTGAGATATGGATTCAAAATGCATTGGACCTAAAAAATCAATGTGAAGTGACACCTGAATATTGAATTTCCAATCACAGTCTATTTATAATGCATAACTTTAGTGTTATAAGGATATTTCACATTTCATGTTAGACTTGTTGCTACATACCTTATTTTCTGTTATTTTAAGAAGTATTTTTTGAATTGCATTTTGCTAACCATTTGTTATTGGTACATAAAACTGAAGTTAATATATATCTAGTAACTTTTTAATAATTCTAATAATTTATATATCAAAGGGGGATCTATATATAAAATTATACCAGCTACAAAGAATTTGTTTCTTCCTTTTTTTTTTTTTAACTTTATTCCCTAGCTAAATTTTAAGTACAATGTTGAAATGAAGTGTAGATAGTACACATCTTTTTCTTGTTCTGGATTCTAACTTCACAAGGTTAAGAAAAGTTCTCTTCTATTCCTAGTTTGCTAAGAGTTTTTATCATGAACGGATGTTCAACCTCTAAAATACGTTTTATTAGTAGGATGTTGATATAAGTTTTTCTTCTTTAATTTGTTAAAGTGTTAAGTGAAAAATCATAGATTTTCTAACATCAAACCCATCCCTGCATTCCTGAAGCAATCCTAATGTGGTTATAATATTTATCTGCTAGATTCAGTTTGCTAATAATTTCTAAATTTCTGCATCTAGGTTCGTGAGCAAGAATGTCGTGTAATTTTTCCCTTCTGCAATGTCCTTGTCTATTTTTCATATACAAACCTCATTTAGGAAATGTTTTTCTACTTTCTTAATTCTAAAATGTCATCAACTACTGGATACAATCTGTGACTTGAGAAAGGTCACAAAATATAGGGGAGGTGGAAAGACTGATGGCAATTATAAGACACGTAGCACAAATACCAAATTCAGAGATGATATAAAAGTGTTTAACAATAAGGATGACCAAAAGGAGTTATAAAACACCATCAATTGAAGATCCAATTCAATTTCAGAAACAACAGAATGTGTGTATAATACCAAACCGTTGGCTGGTATTTTCTCATAAAGAGAATTTATGTTGATTCTTTCCGGTACCTGTGTATACTAATAACTTAAGATGGTTTTAAACTAAACTGGAAGGTGTTTATGCCACAGAGAGTATGAATTCTGACCTAAACCCACATAAATATGTGCTTGTGCTTAGGATTTCTCAAGGAAGAGTCCCCTCATTCCATCCAGAACCAAGACCAGGACAGGCAAATGCACCGTAGTCTTCCTCTGTGGGCATGTTTTCCAGTGAATTAAGTACGCTACCCTTCAGGACTCATACTTTTGTGAGGACATATACCCCAATCCAACTTTCCATCATTAATGGGCCATAGTCTTTTACTCTTTTCTCTTGTTAAAACCCAAGCTTTAGGCCTTCAGGAAGAAATCAGCAGATACCAGCCAGGACAAATAATGGCTCCAGAGGCTCATCACCTGTCTGGTGTCCCAGTTTCTCAGTAATTCTGCCCCTCACACTAATTCCTTTATTTTAATGACAATTCAGCTGCACTTTAAAAATAAATTTTTAAAACGTTTTACCCTGTATTTTGATGTTCTTACTAGGAAGGTTTTCTCTGAACCCTTACTTTTTCATGTTACTGGAACGAAGTTCACTTATACATTTTCATAATTCCTTATACTATTTCTCTACTTATCTTCCTAAATTTCTCACTTACAAATTAAACTCATGAAAACAGAGCTGAGAATATCATCTTTGGTTTGTTTTTGCTGTCCAGTATCGAACTGTGCACAAGCAGGATAAATAAAAGCCAGCTTGATAAAGGAGACAGTTGGAAAACCCTATACTCCCCAAGAAATATTTGTTTACCTGTCACAAATCTCCTTCCTTCACCTGGAAAGATATAAATTTGCTAAAATGTCACTGTTTCATTCTTAAATAAAATTTATATATATGTTTAAATTTACAACAACCACAGAAAATGCAAACAAAAATTTCTATGAGGCTACTGTTTATTTTCTCTCAGAAATAATACAAATATTACTTGGTAAATTACACTGATATTACTTTGTTATATATTTATTAAAAATAAAGAAAGCCTGCCTCTCCGTGCCTCAAGTAAGAAAAGGAAAATAACAGTAGTCAACTTTACATATAAAACTTTTACCATTCTTGCTAAGGAGGAGAACTCAATCTCTCAGACTTCCAAAATGAAGAAGTTTAAATCCCAATAGAAAAAAAAAGATCTGAGAAACTAGTACAGGTAATATTTAATAATCCTTTAATATTATCTTAACTAAATATATATATATATATAGAGAGAGATATGACATTTTCTTCAAAGAAAAAATATTCTTTAGCGTTCTTAAGGTTCATCTTTCTGCTTTGATAAAGAAACAATTAATAAGGCCTGACAAGAATAAGACAGACTCCCCTCATCTTTGTAAAGATGCTTAAAACAAAGCTGAATTATTCATTTTTACTTTTCAATAACTGCTTTCAAAGTATTTCAGCTTTCCCTGTAGGAGCACAGGAACAGTTAAACATAGATACCACAATATTTTATAAGAGATTTTTAAAATATTTTATTTTTATTTTCTGAATTTTCCAATTATAATATTTTATTATTTAATAGGCACTTTCATAGTTCTATGAAGCAACTATTAGAATACAAGGAATTTCAAAACCAGAAAAATATGTCTTAATAAATAACATGAAATCTAAACAACAGAAATCAAATGCATTAAGGAGTCAAAAACTCAAAAGAAGATGAATTAGCATAACCTCTAATTTTTACTATTTCTAAAGAAAACAACCTATGGCTGGAAACCAAAGAACAGCATTCAAGGGGTAAAGATAGTGGGGCTTGGAGATAAATACAAGTTCTCTTTCAGGCAAAACAATTTTCATGAAATATTAACATTTACATTAAAAAATAAATACAAACAAACATTTGTTATATGTGTATGTTCAGAATTATCCTAAAAATGTCTTACCAAGAAAGGAGGAATTGCTTCGATTCATGGAGGAAAGTGACTTCTTAGTCTCCTTTTATCTACGAACCACTTAAATGAAAGTACTCTGTGTTAGTCAGCTGAGACCGTGCCAGCAATGTCTAACACTATCACCCTGGGGAATCTGGTACATTTTCACACTAGTAAACTGTGTATCAAAGAAAATCCCCCTTCACTTTGAAGTTTTCTATTAAGTTATGGATATAGATCCATCATGTCATTTTTAGTGATGCCAGAGCATTTAAAGCGAAGGTGCTTGGCAGGTTTAAGAGAATTTGCAAAACTAAGAGTAGACATTTTAATTCAAGCCTATATAAACAAAGCATTGTCTAAGTTAATTTTGATAAAACGGATTAAGCAGGTAAAACTTTTTGTTTAAAGGTTTCAAATTTTAAACATTTAAAAATGAGTTTGAAATGGAGTCATTCAAGTTTTGGCAAAGCAACATTATATATTCTCTCACAAAGCACTACAACTGAAAAGATGGGTTTAAAAAAATAAAAACATACACAATAGCTTTTTACAACCAAGAATGAAAGGTTAGCTACAAGATAAGTTACAGTATGTCATGAAGCTTTGATAACAATCTCAAACATGATCAAGAGGGAATAGAGTATTTACCCATGAGATGAGCTATGATTTAGTCTCTAGGCTCCATTGGCAATGTCCTTATATAAAAGTAAAGGAAGAAAAGGAGTAAATAAGCCTAATTAATCTACACGTCTCTTCCTTGATAAACAAATGACATATGACAAGCTCAAACAAGGCAGCATAAAACAAATACCATCCTATTTAAGACACTGTAATTGTACTTAAAACTATTTTGAAGTAAACTGATACTAAGCCCTTGAATAAGGAAAAAATCTGGAAAATACATAATTTTCAGAATGTGACTCACCATGATCTAGATATATAAGAAATAAAAAGTTATCTTGATGTGAGTGGGTTTAGTGAGTACAGTCAGTCTCTCTAGCTGTTTAAAAAACAAAAAACAAACAGTAAAATCCTAAAATGATGGAAGGAAACCATACGGTGAAAAAAACCTAAGAATTGTTTTTAAGAGAAGATGACCTATATTAAGTCATGACCTACATTGACCTACATGAATCAATATGCATGAGGCAGAATCAGCCAGGAAACAGGAACAATGAGAACGGATGAAAATCTTAATTTAATGGTAAGCAATAATTCACTTATTATATTTAAGGCATCTAACTCTCTTTATAAAGCTGCTTGGAGAGATCACACATACATGTTATAATAACAATATAAAGTAGCACATTACAAAATCCCAAAAGCACTAACACGAGAATTTTGAAAATTCAGATAACCATATCACCTAAGATAAGTTTTATAAAAGAGAAGACATCTAAACTATACCTTCAAGAATGAAAAGTATTTGGATAAGCAAGGGGAAGGCACAAGGACATTTCACAGTGGAAGAACAGGATAAATAAAAGAACAGTCTCACTGGGGAAGAGTGAAGTCAGTCATCTAGTTATACGTCCATGACCATGAGAAACACAAGTGAGAAACACAAGATAAAATTGGAGGAGTAAGACATACTAAAATTTTAGCCTTGACTACGAAATTATGGAACCCGCAATTTACGCTCTTAATTGCTGTTTTCCACTTACTGGTTCAAATGTTGCTACAGCAGATACACGTGGAGAGCTTTATAAACGCACATGCTACTGAGCCTCACCCTAGAGATTCTGAAAGGGTGGAGTGGAATCTGTATCTAAGCAATGCTCTTAGGGGATTCTCAGACACAACCAGACTTGGGTGCCACTGCCCTGGGCAACAGAGAGCCATTGCTTTTTTGAGAATGGGAGTAACATAAATGCAGGCATTATACAAGCCTGAATAATAAAAAGTGGCATTTTCATTTATAATTTTTTATTTTTCTTCATTCATATTATTTCTCTCAGAGATCTATTTCATAGGATCCATGTTTTTCTCTGGCCATATACAGATATAAGAAACCTGATCCCATCATAATCTCACTGAAATACATAACAATTTTTTTGTTTGGTTGCCTTTTTTTTTTTATTAAAGATGGACCTGGTATATTGGAGGACAAGGTCCTAACAGCAGTCAGGAGGTGTAGTACTATGTAGCATGAAAGACCTGATAAAGACCTGACCAAGGATGGTGACAGTAAGAATGAAAATGAGGAGAGAAATCAGAGCCCTGACACAATAAAACTTCTAAAAGAAATCACAGAAAACATTCTTTACAACTTTAGGGTATGCAAAGATTTCTTTAATAGAAAAACAACAATAACAAAGCTTGACTAACAGTAAAAAATTGATAAATTGGGCCTCATCAAAATTAAAAACATCTGTTCTTTGAAATAAACCACTAAGAAAAAAGCCATGCCAAAACTGGAAGAAAACACTCACAGTACACATAGCTATGAAAAGATGATAATAAAATATATTAAATAACTCTTAAAGCTCAATAATAATATAAACAAGTCAATTTTTAAATGGGTAAAAAGATAAACTGACATCTCACAGAAGATATAAAAGTGGCCAATGAGCATATGAAAAGAAGTTCTAAATGAGCCTCTAGAAGATGCTGAAGTACAGCAAAGGCTGAAAAGCCTTCAACCCAAATAGAATTCTTAGTATTTAAAATAACAGTAGTAATAATTATAATAAGTACTATCATTACACCAGCTATCATGAGTGGCTATCACACCTATCTATTCTAAGTTTTTACACATACCAACTCATTTTATACCTTATAAAAATCCTATGTACTAAATACTATTAATGTTATCTTCATTTTACCAATGACTAAAACATAATGAATATACAAAAATGCATGAGTTCTTCATGACATTAAAAAAATCTGAAAAGGCAAAAAGGTTTGTGAACACTAAACGTAGACTTTACATCATCTCTTTAATCTAAAAACTGGTACTTACTTAGCAGGAAACAAATACTCATTTATCCTGCCTTTCCTGAAGGAACTATACTTCAACATTTACTAAGTAGTCTTAAGATGAGGATCTCTTCTTTACAGAAAAACTTCATTAACAAATGTAAAAAGAATGATAGAATTAGAAAATCATCATTTTTCAACTCCTAATATTACAAGCGATTCAGTTAACAATCATCAAAGGGTGTGAACTCTATTGGTAAAAGGTTGATGGAGAACAGGATATTTGCAGGGTGCCAAATATATCATCTCCACTTTTACTTTCAAGTCATAAGGGAAGAAAAGATGCAACTTACAATGAAGAGAATCAGGCTGTTGCCACCTGAACCTACTGATCAATCTCACATCACTAATAATAGGACAATCAGATATCAAGTGAATTCTCATGTGATGCAGCAAGAACTACTACACACTCCTTCAAAGTATTCTTGCCAAAAATGTTCAACCTAGATGTAATCAAGCTTTTGCATTTAACTTCCAATTTGCAAAAAACATAGACGATAGAGAAAAAAAATTGAACAATACTGCAATGAAGCAATCAAACAAATCCAAAAAGTCAAACACTATACAGGACACTGGCTCAGTTTCTTAAAAAAGTCAAAGGCCCAAGTGAAAACAAAAATAAACAAGGAGACACTTCAGGATAAAAGATGTAATGATATAATGAAATATTATATATGAATCTTATTTGTTTTCAACAAACCTACTGAAAAAAACCTGTGGACAATTGGGGAAATTTAAATATGAACCAGGTGTTAGGTTAAGTAATTATCACTAATTTTGTTAGACGTCATAAAGGACTTATGATTATGTAAGAAAATATGCTCGGGCCAGGCACAGTGGCTTAAGCCAGCACTTTGGGAGGCTGAGGTGGGAAAACTGCTTTAGGCTGGGAGTTTGAGACAAGCCTGGCCAACACAGTTAGACCCTGCCTCTACAAAAATAAAAAAATTAGCCAGTAGTGGTAGAGCATGCCTATAGCGCCAGTTATCTGGGAGGCTGAGTCAGGAGGATCACTTGAGCCCAGGAGTTTGAGGTTGCAGTGAGCTATGATGATGCCACTGCACTCTAGCCTGGATGACAGAGTGAGACCCTGTCTCAAATAATTTTTTTTTAAAAGAAAATGTACTTATTTCTTAGAGATACATTAAGTATTTTGGGATATAACATCATGAGTTCTGTAACTTACTCTAAGTATTCCACCTCCAAATAAATGAAACAGATACAAGAAAACGTTAATAATTTCTTAAATCTACACAATGGGTATATTAATGTTCACTGTACTCTTCTCTCAACTTCCCTGTTTGCCTGAAAATGTCATGATAGATACAAGTGAGGGTACTTTTAATTATTAGTAACTTACCCTCTTGTTGGTTCACTAAGTCTAAAGAACACCTCTAAATATTTTAGTGCCACAGATACATGAATCAGATGAAGCATACCTATCACAGTCAAAATTCTGGTGCACACAATGGGAAAACCAGGACAGATGCATCTTTCCAGAATTTTATTTTAAAGAAGCTTATTTATACCAGAATATGTACCATATGTCCATTTTCATGTCATCAGAAAAGGATTTTGGCAACAAAAATGCTAACTGTCCAAAAATATATTCAACAACTAAGCAACAAATGTTAACATAGTAATTCTTTTCATCTTGTTATATAAAACATTTACAGTTCCCACAATGCTATATAAAAGTGTTTCCATCTAACACATGACTAGAAAACATTTTCCATTGATACAACGTAGAAAATGATCACATAATTTACTATTTACCAATCAGTACTCATTTAAAAAGAAGTTTCTCAAGTCTGTGTTCAAAGGAAAATTCATAAAGTTACAACACCAAAACCTGACACACCATATGACAGCTAGGACTCTAGATTTAATTTTGAAAAATATTCAATAACCTGAGTACATATTAGCTTTCAGACACCAAATTTAAGTTTTCAGTTTTAAAAGCAGAAGTCCTTTCACTGCAGCTATGAGTAATACCCACAGAATTCAGAACATTCGATAAAATAAACTTCAGCTGAGTAGCAGAATCCACTACACAAAACTGATCAATTATGAATTAGGAAGTGTAATCCATGAACCTCTGGGAGTCCCCCAAGACCCTCTCAGAGGGTTCAAGGTCAAAACCAGTTTCATTATACTTTTTCATTATGTTGACATTTTTACCAACACAGTGCAAAAGCAATGTGGGGTAAAAATTCTGGCATCTGAGCACAAATCAAGGCAGGGCACCAAACTGTAGCAGCAGTCACTGAATTCTTCACAGTTATGCACTCACAGTAAAAGAATGCCAGTTTTCACTAACAAATGTCACTAGATGAAGCAGTAAAAATTAGTAATCTTGAACTTTAAGTATAGATGATTTGAATATTCTGTGCAACAAAATGAGAACTGTGCATAAAGCAATTCTCTGTACTGTATTTTAAAGTGTGTCAACACTTGGAAGATCTGTGTAGTTCAGTGAATGAATATTTTCTAAATGACTAATGCACGATGGTACAAAATCATGCAGTAGTAAAGACCCACTCAAAATTCAAGGCAGACTAATAGATTTTAATTTAACAGAGTATGAAAAGAGTACTGATACAGTTTCAGATTTCATATTGCAACTAACATTCAAGAAATTATTATTTGTCAAGTTATGGTATATTATCAAAGAATACCTAACAATTATGTATCAAAACTATTAATATAATCCTCCTTTTCCAACTACATATGTGTGAAGCCAGATTTTGTTCACATACGTCAATGAAATCGTCACATCACAATAGACTAAAGAAGCAGATATGAAATCCAGGTGTCTTTTATTAAGCCAGACAGTAAAGAGATTTGCAAAAATTATCACATGGTAGTTCTCAATCAAGTATGATTTTGGGCCGGCGCGGTGGCTCATGCCTGTAATCTTAGCACTCTGGGAGGCCGAGGCGGGCGGATCACTCAAGGTCAGGAGTTTGAAACCAGCCTGAGCAAATGCGAGACCCCGTCTCTACTAAAAATAGAAAGAAATTAATTGGCCAACTAAAAATATATAGAAAAAATTAGCCGGGCATGGTAGCGCTTGCCTGCAGTCCCAGCTACTCGGGAGGCTGAGGCAGGAGGATTGCTTGAGCCCAGGAGTTTGAGGTTGCTATGAGCTAGGCTGACGCCACAGCACTCACTCTAGCCCAGGCAACAGAGTGAGACTCTCTCTCAAAAAAAAAAAAAAAAAAAAAAAAGTATGATTTTGTCCCTCAAGGGACATTTGGCAACATATGAAAACATTTCTGGTTGTCATAACTGGGGAAAGTGCTATTGGCATCTATGGGTAGAGGCCAGGAATATTGTGTAACATCCTATAATGCAAAGGACAGCCCTTCACAACAAAGAACTTTGCAGGCCAAAATGTCAATGTTAAGAAATACTGAGATAAAACAATACCAACCACCTCAATCAATACTTTTTTGGGGGAGGTGGTGGTGGTGAAGAAACATAGTAATTCTTAATAAAAATGTTATATTAACATGTAATGGGTTTATTATTTTAAATGAATAAAAATTTTTTAAATTCTTAGTTTTAATTTACAATACAGCAAATATCAACTGATATAACTCACATAAACAGAAGCATGTTAGGGTCTTCAATAATTTTTAAGAGTGTAAAGGAATCATGAGTTCAAAAAAGCGTGAGAATCAGTAAATTAGAAGAATGGTGTAACTAAGAAAGTATGTTGGAGAATATAAGAGAAATTAAAGGACTTTTAAGAAAAATGTACTTATTTCAAGAATATTATGGGCGACCCAAACAAAATGAACCAAAAAGCTTATAAAACCAAATAGTTACAAAGAAAAAAAATATGATATATGATAGACCCCAAATGTCATTACCCCTTTCTCCTTTCAGAGGGGGAGGAAAAAAACCCAAAACGTTAAAATCACAACTTCTCACCCTGGCTATGAGGACTTGCTGGACTGAGAGATGGCTGATGCAAATCTTTGGTTGGTGTTGGATAAGCTTCTTTCCCTTGGCGCTGACTCATCTTTCCTGGTGTTAGAAGTTGAGCTTCGTCACTGTTTGCTACAACAGCTGAAGGAAAAAAGAGAAAATAATTAGTACTAAAGTCCTACATTTATATAATGGCATAAATTAGTAACAGAATAGACTTATGACTGAAATGGCCTCAGTACTTATATTTATTTTACCAATTCAATACTTAAATAAATTCATATTATCATTTTGTTTTCATATTGGTCTCTTTCAATCCAAGAGGAATTGACAGGTATGCTGAGTCAAACATACGAAGTGTAGACATTACAAAAATGAAAATACACATCCAACTGGTAATGAAAGGCACTTCAAAGTTTACTGTGTACCTCTCATTGTGCTAATAATCTCTTTATATTTGCCAATAAAACAATCAGTAAAAGACAAAGTCATTTCACAGAAGAAATATAAATGGCCAATAAACATATAAAAAGATACTCAGGCTGATTAGTAATCAGAAAAAATACAAGTTATTAGAATATAAAATAATATTTTACACTCATTGGAATTTCTGCTCTAATTTCTAATTTTCATGGAAAGTTGGTATGAAATCTGTTTTAGAAATGGGGAAACGAGGTTCAGAGATTGCCTTGCCCAAGACTAAGCAGTCAGTAAGTAACACAGAGGCAAGATTCTAACTTAAGACCCATTTGGTTCCAAAATCTGTCTCTTAAAAGCTTGCTGCCCCAATAATCAATTCACACAGTACTTTCAGGCTGTTTCTCACCCATTTGGCCAAGCTACTGTTATAATATAATAATGCCCAGTTTCAGAGAGGATAAGAAAGAGAAAACACTAAATGAAGGAACAGGGCAAATAAATCATTAAGTCCACAGTGTCCCAGGATCCCCAAACTCTTTAACTGTATGTTTCTTTGCTTTCAGACTACAAAAACTTTTGTTTCATTTTAAGAATGAATGATTTGGTCTTCACTCTAGATTTTTCAACTTAACCATAACTTCATATTCACATTTTTATTACGTCTTTTTAATAAATTTGCTTTAATGTTTTCCAATGTGATAAAGTTTTCAAAATTATATTTTAGCTCTTTATTTCAAAGTAAAAATATGAAAACATTTTCATTTCTCATGCAAGCAAAGGTATAAAAAATTATTTTCCCACCAAGTCAATAAAAAAAACTATAGACCGATGACTCCTAAATTTTATCTCAGGCTATAACACTTCTCCCAAACTCAAACTCACCCAACTGCCTGCCTCTTCATTATTTACAGGCATCTCAAATTTATCTAGAACATAATTCTTGATTCCTCTTATCCTCCAAAACTGCCTCACACCCATCTCAGTGCCATCACTACTCCCCTCCCCCTACTTTCTCAGGCCAAAAACCTTAGATGTGTTCTTTGATTTTTCTCTTTCTCTCACATCTCACATTCAATTCATTTATGAAATCTTTAGACTCTACCTTCAAAATGTATCTGGAATCCCACTGCTTCTCCCCACTTCCACAACTACCACCTGATCCAAGCCATCATTACCTTTCCACTGGGCCACAGCAGATTTCTACCAACTTATCATCTTGCTTCCTGTTGTATAAAGTTTTTTCCCTACACAGAAGCCCAAGTAATCTCTTGAAATCATAAAACAGAAATATTCTCAATGGCTTTTCATTATGCTTACAATAAAATCCAAGACCTGAAGATTCAACATAGTCTGGCATCTGCTTATATTTCCAACATCGTTCTCTACCATTCTCCTATCACTCACTTGGCTCCTGCCATGATGCCCTTCTTGGTATTCCTCAAAAGATGCCATCTTGTCCCCTTTGTATTTCTTGCTCCTTCTACTTGAAATACTCCTCCCCCAGATCTTCACATTATTGGCTCCTCTCCTTTGTCGCCTGTGCTGAAATATCATCTCTTCCGAAAAGCCCTGTGGTTTCTTCATGGTGCATATGATAAAGTTTTTAGTTTTAATACAGCAAAATTTATCAATTTTTTTTTTTAGGATTAATGCCTACCACTTCAGGGTTATACTTTTATCACTTTACCCTACGTAATTTTCATTGTAGCTCTTTTCATTACCTGAAGTGATATCATTTATTTGTTTATTGTCTGCCTTCCTCCATTAGACCTTAAATTCCATAGGAGGGAGTTTTGTCTGCCTTATTTTCCCATAAATTCTCAGGTCCTGGTATACTTCCTGGCATACTGAAGGTGCTGCTTCCTGGTATACTAAAGGTGCTCAATAAAATTTTGTTGAGTGAATCAATCAACCAACTTTATATTTTTATGAAACTTTATAAATGCATTGTAAAGTATTTGGCAGCTCCTTCAGTTACTAAATCCAAGATTCATTTGATTCCTAAAAATAACTATTGAAATTTAAAATGTGTGGTGCTGATACAGAGACAAATTGGCCTAAAGAGCATAACAGACAGTTCTCAGAAACAGACACATACGTTTGTGGAGCCGAAGCCTAGATATGAGACAGAGATAGGGAAAACACTACTCAACTAGTAACATGAGAACAACTGGTTACCAATATTGGAAAACTAGATTGAACTCTACCTCATACCATAAAGAACAGTTCTATAAATATTAAAGACTTAATGTAAAAAGCAAAACTTGAAAACCTTTAGAATATAATATTTTCATAAGCTTGGGATAGGGAATGATTCCATTAAAAAGACACAACAGCTGGGCAAAGTGGCACAAACCTATAGTCCCAGCTACTTGGGAGGCTGAGGTAGGAGGATCACTTGAGCCCAGGAGTTCAAGGTTAGCCTGAGCAACACAGTGAGACTCCAATTCTTTAATTTTTTAAAAGACATAACAAAATATTAACCACAAACCAAAAAGTTGCTATATCCTACTATATTAAAATTATGAATTCATTCAATTGAAAGATACCATAAACAGAATGAAAAGAAAGTCACAGAAGATATTTGCAACACATAATCAACAAAGGGTTAGTGTCCAGAATGTTCTTTTAAAAAGACTTCTATAAACCGATTAGGAAAAGGCCAACATAATAAATGGGCAAAAGATGCGAACAGTGATTTCACAGAAAAAGAATTGCAAATTGTTGGTAAGTATATGAGAAGATGTTCATCCTCTTTAGAAATGAAGGAAATACAAATCAAGACACAATGAAATATTTTACACTCAGTAAAATTGACAAAAATTAGTAAGTATGAAAATGCCAAATACTGATGAGAATGGGATCCAGAAGATGTCTTAAGCTCTACTGGTGGACTATAAATTGATACAAGCACTTTGGAAAACAATTTGGAGCTATCTTATATAAAACTGAATTTCAGCATATCCTACAGGTCCAACAATTCCACTCCCAGCATCTAGGAAAAATCTTACAGGTGTGTACCAAGAGACAGGCATAAGAATGTTCATAGCAACATTGTTTATGATAGCAAAAATTAAGGCAACTTAAATATTCATCAACTGAATATAAAATAGATTAATAAATTGTGGCACATGTATATAATGGGATAGTACATAGCACTAAAATGAATGATCCATTTCTATACTAAACAACATGGCTGTGAATCTTAAAAATACAACAACTACTAAAAGCAAGTCCTAGAAGATTACATAAAGCATGATATCATTATATCAAAATTAAAAACCAGGCAAAACTTAGTGATACATAATTAAAATATGTATGTGATTAAAAATTTCAAAAAATCTATTTTTTACAAAGCAAAGAATGGTAAACAAAAAATACAACCTACTCATCCCCTCTGGGGGCAGGCACAGGGATAGAACAGAGAAGAAGCAGACAGAAAGATGTTAGGTATTTCTAAGATTCTAGAGTTCTGAAGCTGAGTTGTAGGACCATACATGCTCTTTGTGTGATTATGCTTTATCATTTACACATGACACATTCTTTTGTATGCACTAGACAGTCCATTTAATGCTAATTTAGAATATAAGCAGCAATAGAATTAACATATGCTTTAGTGTTCTATTAGTAAGACATAAATATCTATGAATAACTTTACTATATAAAAAAGGAAATAGTCCAAAAAGTATAATTTTAATTCTATTCACCTTTCTAATCCATTTTCAACTGAGGTATTACTATATGATTTTTGATAACCTTTAAGTGAGAGTACAGAGAAACAGCAATGTACAGAGTGTACCTCTTTAAAAAAAAAAAAAACAACAAAAAGCCCATCTTTCTATTTGTTTTCCCTCACCCCTTTCACAAGCATTAACAATTATACAGACAAAAGAGGATGCATGATATAAAAATCACTACGATGTCCTACATCATTTACACAATAGCGGACTATTCAAATATAAGTTTAAGAGGGGCACAATGACTTTGTTTCTGTCTGTATCCCTTGGCACATAATTGATGCTCTATAAATATCTGCTAAATGACTGAACAGATATTTGGCAAATGAATCACTGTAATTCCAGCGCTGTTTCTGACACTATAATCAACAGACTCACCTACAAAAGATAACCTTATAGTGCCCTCTACTGGTTCTACTCATAATGAAAGTAAATTAACCTACTTTGCTACTCACATTACTTTATTCATGTTAAGTACAGTAGAAATCATACTGGAATACGTAATAGTAATATGATTAACATACCAGCTGTGCCTTCTAAGGAGAATGAATCTATAACTTTATGAACTTTCTGAATTCAATTCATAAATACAAAATTTGAAGAATTTTATAAGCTTCAAAGTCTGATGTTTGCACTTAATTTAAGTAGAAGCTAAGTTAAGATGAAAACATTTTTTAAAAGACATAAATAATAATCTATATGTAAATCCTAAGTCTCCTTTTCTTCTAAGGTACTAAAATACTTCTTAAATACTCAAATAATATAAATGATATATATCATGTAGTTTTTTCACTCAATTGTACCAATATATTCTAAACAAGTACTATGAAATTACAGTTGACTCTTGAGCAACACGGACATCAGGGGTGTGGACACTGTGCAGCTGAAAATCTGCGTATAACTTTTGACTCCCCAAAAACTACTGACACTCTACTGTTCACTGGAAGCCTTACAGATAACAAACTGTTGATTAACACATACATATTTTGTATGTCAAATGTATTATATACTGTATTCTTACAATAAAGTAGGCCAGAGAACAGAAAATGTTATTAAGAAAATCATAAGGAAGAGAAAATACATTTACAGTACTGTATTTATCGATACCACTAAATTTACATAGTCTGTTTACAAGATGAATCGTTTGTCTGAAATGGCAGGCAAGCACAGCTGTAGACCTTAATCCACAGTACATATCAAGCAATACAACTTTTTCTTATAATGTCATGACCTTTCACTGCTTCTTGGGAGCATTCACAGAATCACCAGTGGCACTTCATATGGGTCTCATAATGTTATTCGAAATTTACAGTATTACCCTCAACATGATGAAAATTATGTGAGAACTGGGAAAGATCACTTTTCACTGTGATACACAATTTACTGGCAAGAGGAACTATTCACATGTAGATGATAAGTGTCACACTGCATTTAAGCAGATACTTCCAATAGCAACAGGAGGTGGCTATGAAATTATTATTATAGTACAGCACCTACTACAGTTACTTTTATGATTTAATACTACATCCATACATTTATTTACATGTCTCTCCACTGCAAATGGCACCATATACGGTCTGTGAGTGTTTGTGTACATAAGATTTGACAAATTTTTACTTTTTATAATAGATTTCTATATATTTTATGGTATATATATTTTTCTTTTTGTGATATTTCTAGGCTACATGGTTCTGTAAGTTTTTTCAAATTGTTACAATTCTTCAAAAAATTTTCCAATGTATTTATTGAAAAAAAATCCGCCTGTAAGTGGACCCACTTGACTTATACCCATGTTGTTCTAGGATCAATTGTACCTCACTTAAAAGATGTATCGTCTCTAGTTAATAATTATACAGCCTCAGCCTCTTAATACTTAACAGAGTATATTATAAAATCATCTCTAATATATACTTTTATTTATATAAAAATAACATTAAATATATAACCTTAGTAAATTTCTTTTATTCCAAGTAAAAATTAAAGACCTCCATTTACAAAACCCAGTTCCTAATATAAAACCCCTTCAGTTAATATTAAAAATGCCATTCTATTTATAAAGTTCAGCAGTGTCATTCAGTTCACCTGAGTCAACATCTAAATATACGAGGTAATTAAAGTAACTGAAAAATCCATTGAAATTATCTGCCAAGTATCACAGGCTGAACAAAAAAACATAAAAATGTTTTGAGATTTGTGTTCTTTTTCTTACTTGTAAAATTTTTACTATCCTAATAATGCTGGTTGTATAATAAACAATATATTTAAAATATTGGAAATTGTTACAATAAGAATGAAAAAAGAATTTTAGCATATTACTTTAAATCATCTCTTTTAAGAGAAAAATTACATACATACTGTAACTAGTATTAGGGACAAATAGCAACTGATCTAGACCAAAAAATTCTATAGCTAGAAGAAATCTTTGCCATTATCTCATTCAGTCCTTTCCTTTGGTCAGTGAAAAATAATGAATCCCAGTGCAGTAAGCTTACTTGCAACAGATGATTATTTAGAGATAAATACTAAAACTTAAAACTTTCTAAATCAATATAATTTCCTACATTGCTCTTTAACAAAATTAAAATCTTTTCTAATTTATGATACAGTAAAATTTTAATTATTTGGTTAGATTGGACTTCAAACTATTTCATTTTGATTTTTGAGTAACAGAAGAAAGACATATTGGGCTAGTAACCAATTCTAACTTCTTAAATATTTAAGTTCTTAGTGTCAGACTTTTCATCAATAAAATTAATGCTTTATTAGATGATCTCTGAAGTCCCTTTTACCTTAGTAATTCCATGATTTTTTAACACAACAATTGCCCCATCACTCCCCAGCTAGACTATAAAAATCCTTAGCTGAAGGGATGTGTTTTATTCACTGTATATACCCAAATGTTAGCACAGTGTCAAATCCCTGCCTTAAAAAAAAAAAACTCAATAAAATTTGTTGAGGTGAATTGGATATAATTTTAAAGGGTACATCTTCTAAATCCCTGAGATAAGACATGTTTCATTTACGAAATACCCAAAATACAAAAAATTTCAAAGCCAAATTATCTATTATGTAAAAATTCTGGCTGGTGTGGTGGCTCATGCCTGTAATCCTAGCACTTTGGGAGACCATGGCAGGAGGATCACTGGAGGCCAGGAGTTCGAGACCAGCCTGGGCAATATGGTAAAACACTGTCTCTACAAAAATTTAAAAAAACAAAATTAGCTAGCCACAGTAGTACACACATGTCATCCCAGCTTCTTGGGAGGCTGAGGCAGGAGAATCACCTGAGCCCAGGAGTTTGAGGCTGCAGTGAGCTATGATCATGTCACTGCACTTCAGCCTTGGCAACAGAGTGAAATCCTGTCTCAAAAATAAATAATGAATAAAAATTCTGATAAAATAGAACAGTATTTCTCACTTTCATATATCAGTGAATTCCTTGTACCATCTCTGGCCTCAAAGTGATGTGATCTATGCCTTGTGATGACTATGGAAAAGTATGTTATGAAGAAGTCCTAAATTATGAATTAGATAACTGAATGAGTTAATAATGCAACTTTAGATATTAAGATGTAAACATTCAAATACTATCAATCTCAGAATAAGAATGAGAAGAGATGAGCACTGAGCACTGAATGACCATCTGTATTCTTTACTTTGTATTTCAATTCCTGGAAAGCAAAGTAGAAGACTTAATATAATAAACCAAAATTGAAATGCCATTTGCCTTTCCTAAGTACACATCAAAATATTATCATGTCCCCAAAACATGCCATTCAAACTTTAGCTACTTACTTGATGGCCAAAGGACATCTTTGCTATCACCAAGAAGCTTTTAATGCAGGGTAATTGAGCAGCAAACAAATACAGTCCAAACCAGGAAGAAGCAAAATGCATCAGGATGGAAGCAGCAGTGAAACAAAAGGACAAGGAAAATAGCATTAGTTTATAAGTAGAAAGCACATGCACATCAATTATAATAATCAAAATTTATAAGGAATTTCATTTTCTACACAAAAAAAGATCTTGGCTTAAGCATTATCAAATATTTGTTTTAACTTTGCAGGGGGGAGGAAAAGTAGAAAAAGAAAAATGGATTCACCCAAGTATTTTGCTTTGAAAATTACCCAAGTCAAAAATTACTTTCAATTGTAATTCAAGATACGGTTTAGGAGTGGTAAAAATTATTTACAAAATGTAAGAGACAGTCAAAAGTTATTCATTCCTTAAATTTAAGATGGTTTGAAAATACCCATGCACTATTAAATATTAGTTCTGCATGCCATGAAAGCACTTAACACTACATAGAGATTTAGTATGTTTCTTCTACAAGAGAGAAAAGAACATTTACTGAGTGCTGATTATATAACAAGCATTGTGCAAAGAGCTTCTACAAAGACATCAGCAAAGTAGAACAAATTTATTCTTGAATGGCAAAAGAAAAAAAGGAATGTTAATTAGAAAGACAAATTTTATTAAGTCAGACAAAATTTTCTTAGGACCTACTAAATATCAAGCATGTTATCTGGAGCTATTGGTCTTTAGGAAGATCATCTTGAATGAAGAACTTCCAATCAACTAAAAGAAACAGGAAAAAGACTGCTGACCTTTTGTTTAGTAACTATTTTAACATACATTATGCTAAATGTTGCCTATGGACAAATGTTTTGGTCTGCCTTGGGAGAAATAGAGTTCACTTCAAATATAAAACATAGCAACATATTTCAAAACTAATGTAAACAAGGCCGGGCGTGGTGGCTCACGCCTGTAATCCTAGCACTCTGGGAGGCCAAGGCGGGCGGATCGCTCAAGGTCAGGAGTTCGAAACCAGCCTGAGCAAGAGTGAGACCCCGTCTCTACTAAAAATAGAAAGAAATTAATCGGCCAACTAAAAATATATACAAAAAATTAGCTGGACATGGTGGCGCATGCCTGTAGTCTCAGCTACTCGGGAGGCTGAGGCAGAAGGATCACTTGAGCCCAGGAGTTTGAGGTTGCTGTGAGCTAGGCTGACGCCACGGCACTCACTCTAGCCCGGGCAGCAGAGCAAGACTCTGTCTCCAAAAAAAAAAAAAAAAAAAAAACTAATGTAAACAACAAAAATTGAAAAATCCCACTGATTACATTATTTCTTGGTTTTTATTTAAAGGAAGAGAGGGAATCTTAATTGATTGTGACAAAACAAGGTAGTAGTTGTTTGTTCTGGGCTTCTGTCATTTCCTTGGAGAAAATATTGAAACTGTTACTTCTCCTAAAAAGATGGCTACTTCACAATGCTTGAAATTATATGTTCTAATGCCTTAAAAGCATTTGCTCTATTCCTTTTTCTGCAGTCACCCATTTAAGCTCTTTCTTTTATAAATTGAGTTGTTTCACTGATAAACTAAAAAAATATAGCTTTGTTGACAATGAACTAATTGTGCTGAAGTCATTATTACTGGATGGCCATGTTATCACAATTAGCAAGCTTGTGTAAAAGAGGTTAAAGTATATGTGGTGGGTAATCTCTAGAATGGCCCCCAGTGATCCCATTTCCTCGTGTATATCCCTTCTCTGAGTGTATGCTGCGCCTACTGAATCACTTCTAATGAACAGAATACAGCAGATGTAATGGGAGGTCTCTTCTGCGATTAGATTGCACAAAGACTGTGACTTCCATCTTGTTAGCATTCTTTCTTAAACAGATTACCCTGGGGAAAGCAAGCTGCCACTTCACGAGGCAGCCTGGCACAGAGACCTAATACACAAAGGAACTTTGGTGTTGGTGAGGTCTTCCAACAGCACTCATGACCTTGGAGGCAGATCTCCTGCCTCCACCTTCCATCCAGTCAAGCTTTCAGGTGAGAATGCAGCAGTGCCCCCTCTCCATTATGTTGACAGCAACCACATCCAAGAGCAATTTAGTTGGATGCCTTGTGTCAGAGGCATCCAACTAAATTGCTCTTGGATTCCTGACCCATGGAAAGTTGAGATAATAAATTCTTGTTGTTCTATACCACTTAATTTTGGGATAATTTGTTATGTACCAATAACTAACTAATGTAACACTGGAAAACTTAAAAAGCATAGGAAGCTGACAGAGATAACTGTGGCAAACTTTACCAATGCTTCATAGACATCTTAAAAAAAACTTCCAGTATTGATATGAATAATCACTAGTTTCCCCTAAATTTACTAGTAATTTCCTAAAAGAAAGCAGTGTGGTTCTAATCATATACATATATTTGAGTACACTTAATTTCACAAGGCCAGTCATGTTTGAAGGTCTTAGAATTGATCTTCTATTGGACTAAAAGATTAATAAGCTCACTTTCATTGCACAGTTCTGTTGCATTCTCAGATTCTGTCAATTAACAGCATTATGTCAACTTTTGAACAGCTGTATTCCTTGTTTATTCCAAGAAAATAACCCCTAGCATATATAGTAACACCTGAATATTTGTTTCAAAAACCTCCACTTATACCTACTATAGCATGGCTGTGTCATATAAATCTGATTCTATTTATTGGATTAATCTTTTTTATTTTTTCAGATTGAAGCAATGAACAATAATCAAAATAAATGCTGTCTTTTCGAATCATCCATTCAATAAATATTTATTGAGTAACTACAGTGGATATATTTTATTTTAGATACCAAGGAACATAGCAGTAAACAAAAGTGACAAAAACTTTGGCCTTACAGTACTTATGTTCTAGTGGGAGGGATGAACAATTAACATAATAAACAAAAACTCATAGTATATAGTATAAAAACTAACGTGAAAAATAAGCAGAGGATGGGGGCATGTAAAATGTTGGGGAAAAGGAGTGAAAATTTTAGATAGGGTGGCCTAAGAAAGCTTCCCTACAGAATTGACTAAGATGAAAGAATCTGCCATAACGACATATGGGGGAAAGTATTCCAGACAGAGGGAGATACAAGTGTAAAGGATTGGGTTGGGAACAAGGCTGGAGTGTTGAGGGAAGAGTAAGAAGGCCAGTGAGGCTGGAATGCAATAAGAAAGTAGGAAAGTAGTGTGGGAGATGAGGTCAAAGAGGTAAATGGATGTCAGACTCTATAGGACTTTGGAGGTCCTACTTGGGACTTTGGTTTTATTTTCAATGAGATGGGGAACCACCAGATGGTTTGAGAAAAGGACTGACAAGGTTGGATCATGTATTAACAGGATCACTCTGACTGCTATGTTGAGAATAGACTAAGAGGGACAAGGGTATAATGAGTTAGGAGGTTATTGTAATACAAGAAAGAGATGAAGGAGACCTGGACCAAGGTGGTAGCAGTGAAGCTGATGAGAAACAGTTGAGTTCTAAATTTATTTTGAAAAGAGAGTCAACAGAATTTCCAAACAGATTAACTGTGAAATAAAAGAGAAAAAGAAGAATCAAAATTACATCAGGTGTTGGGATGTTGAGTACCTGGAAGGATGGAACTGCCATTATCTGAGATGGAAAAGAAAGCGAGAGCAGGTAGTTTATAGCGAGAAATATAAGGAGCTCAGTTTGGGAGAAGTCTAAAATGACTGTTAGACATCCTTAGTGGAAATGCCATGTAGGCAGTTGGATATATAGACCTGTACAGGCTGGTAAAAAAAAAAAAAAAAAACAGTATAAATTATGATATGTGTGAGAGTTATATGACCTGACTGGCTTAATCACAAAAGACTGAAAAATGCCACAGGATAAAAGAACAGGCAGCAGAAAAACATATATCATAATGAATAACAGAACTAAGAATCAAGCTGAAACACAATAAGCATGGCTTCAGAAATATTTCCCCAGCTTGGTGGGTACAACGTGCATTGCTCCAGTGATGGAAATACTGAAGGGTCCATCTCTGCCACAATGCAGTGTAGAAATGTAGCAAAATCGTACTTTTACCCTATTAATGTATACAGATAAGAAATAAATTTTTTAAAAAAGAAACCTTTTCCAGAAAGATATGGATACAAAGGCTCTAAACTGAGATGGAAGTATATCATCCTCCCAGAGTTTCTTGTAAGTGATACAATAGGAAATGGGATATAAGCAATTAATTGAGGATTACATATCAAATTTACCAAGTAACTTACATCACTGAAGTCTTCTGCACATGGCTAAACTGCATACTACTAATTTCTTACTCTTAACGCTTTTAGGACCTGAGTGTAATTTGTACAGTACCATGTTGTATAATACATGAATAAAGACAATGTGGAATTACTGATGTGGAAACAGTCTACACAGCTATTTTATTTTATTTTATTTTTTGAGACAGAGTCTCACTCTGTTGCCCTGGCTAGAGTGCCGTGGTGTCAGCCTAGCTTACAGCAACCTCAAACTCCTGGGCTCAAGCAATCCTTCTGCCTCAAGCCTCCCGAGTAGTTGCAACTACAGGCATGCACCACCATGCCTGGCTAATTTTTTCTATATATTTTTAGTTGTCCAGCTTATTTCTTTCTGTTTTTAGTAGAGACAGAGTCTCGCTCTTGCTCAGGCTGGTCTCGAACTCCTGAGCTCAAGCAATCCTCCCGCCTCGGCCTCCCAGGGTGCTAGGATCACAGGCGTGAGCCACCGTGCCTGACCCCTACACAGCGATTTTAAAAAGTAAAAAGCTAGGCATTCTTCTTGGTTTTTGCTACAGAACCAAATTACTGCTAGAATCTCAAAAAAATCCAGGAACTTCTCATCAGTTGGTTCAGAAAAAGACCATTAAGGTAAAACAGAGCTGGGCATGGTAGCACAGGCCTATCTATATTCTCAGCTACTCAGGAGGTTGAGGCAGGAGGATCACTTAAGCCCAGGAGTTCAAGGCTGTAATGCGCTATGATTGTTCTTGTGAATAGCCGCTGCACTCCAGCCTCTTAAATTAGAAGCATAAAATATTTATAGCCCTTACCTAAATCTTTACCGATTTTAATCTATAAAGCTCAGAAAAAGAGCATTGTGCAAACAAAAAATCAGACTGTATGTCTTATTTTATCGGATGTCTAAATATTTGCCACCTCCTCTATAATTAGCATAAACATACAAAGGAAGGGGTAGTTCATCATCATGCCCTTCATCCTGGGAAAACCCTCAGTCTCCCGCTAACTATGGTGGATGGCCACCCTATAATATGGAAATAATCCCATGAGATCAGTCCTTTGATTCCATTGCCTTAACACAGCACTTCCCTATTCACATACATAACGGCTTGAGTAAGTCATCTGATGAGCTTAAAGGAACGCATGTGGCACCTCTTCACCCAATAAAATCAATCAAGCTGTTCTCATAGAAGCAATCCTGCTGCAGCTGGCTCCCAGAAACCACAATTCAGAAGGATTATATAAAATATCTCAAGAGTGCTCTACTTAGTGTTATCTTAGGCTCTTAGAATAAGAAACTTCAGAGAGTAATATATAATGCAGCTGAGAACTGTTTGTTCTCTGAACAGGAGTTCATCACTCTACACTTAGCTGAATTTTTCATATTTCTGTAATCGTCTGCAAAACACAGATGTGCACATTTTATCCTTGAATTTTACAGGAAAGATTTTAAAGGAATATTTTTCTGAGAACTAAAGCTTATCAGTGTTGGACAGAGAATATGATCTAGCCTGCCAGGCAGTTATTTAAAAATAACCTAATCAAACTTTTGATCCGGCATTTTACTTCTAAGAACATATATTAAAAATAATGTGATTATCCAAAATGTTCAAAAGATGTGTCCATAGATACTTATAACACCATTTATAGTAATCTAAAATAGTAATCTTTTTTAAACAGGGTAATAAATAATAATACATTCACACAATGAAATACTGTGTAGTCAGTCAAGTTTTTTTTCCCCTACTGGAAAACATCCATTATATGTGGGCTTTTAAAAGTAGGTTATAAAAAAGCTTGCAGAAATGGAATGATTCCATTTTTGTAAATTTTCGTTTGTAAGATATATACATACAAACTTAGGCAAGATGTCACCAACATATTAACAGTGGTTACATTTAGGAGGTAGATACTGTTTAAATATGCTATACTAGTATGCATTATGTTTATAGTCAAAAAAGATTAAACCTATTAATTTACATTTTAGAAAAATATAAGCAATTTTTTAAACTGCTTTTTCCAATCTACACTAGCTCTTTATTATAATGACACAATCATTTGTGATTAAGTACAGTGGAAAATATATTTTAAGAATCCAATTTGAAATCCTAATAAAATACAAAAACATTAACATTTCCAACATAGCGCCATATATTACTCACTGTCTCTTGAACTTCAGCAACTTCTGAATATGGCAAGATCTAAAAAGAAAACAAATTTTCTCAGAAGTGATTTAACCTCATATACCTGAATTTGAATCTAGAGCACCTATGGTTTATCAAATGAATTAAGTGGTGCAATAATCTTTTAAGTAGCAAAAACAAAAAAAAATTTCAATATTACTTTTACACTAAAAACTAAATCCTTAAAAAAAAAATCTTTTTTTTTTTAATCCAGGCTTCAGGAAATTACAGTCAATCAGCCAATTTGTGAAGTCCTCTCTGGCATGTTCTGGGGAGTTTTCATTCTCTCTGTATGTATTTAATTCTATCAGCCTTTTCATGTAAACCCTCTCCCTCCTTTGGTTTCTAAAATAATCCACTGCTCTGGCTTCACTTCTGCTATTTTCCTGCTTCCACTTTGTGTTCCCATTCAATAAGTGAATAGCCATAACCTGTGCTCAGCCTCAAGTATTTGTTGTTCTTTCTCTACCTGCTCTTTTCCTGCAGATTCTATTCATACTCAAGGCTCGTTTATTACCTATATTCAGATAACTTCTAAATTTCTTTCTCAGACCTAGCATATCTCTAAAACTTGAAAACACTTCTATCTGTATGTTTGGACATTATTACAAATTAACTTCTAGTTCTAAAATTCTGTTAACAAAGGAAGGGCTTTAAGCTTGTTTCAGAAAGCATTTTTATGTCAAAAACAGCACTCGCCTTTCTGTCAGAAACCAGTTTCCACACTGATTTGCCCATCTTTTTTAGAATCCCTCAGACCTAAACCCTTGAGTCATCTGCTACTTTCCCTCAAAATCTCATCAAATCATTAAGTTCTGATTATTTTTACCTCTGCAATGTCTACCTCATATCCAGTCCTTTCTTTCATCTCTCATTAGTACCACTCAGGTCAGACCTATATCACCTCATTTCTCAACTTTTGCATGTCCCTTTCAATAGGTATCCCTGTATTCAGTCTCACCCCACTCATTCATTTACTGTGCTTGGTTTTAGGATTCAAAAAAATGATAAACACATGGTCCCTACTGCCAAGATCATCACCATACATTGAAGACAGTATGTACTGTATAGTAATTTAGTTGACATTAAGATATCTCCAGTCTACCGAATATTAGTCATTCTTCAAGCTAGCCCATCATTTGCAAGTCATTTAACTTCCGATAGATTTTTCTCTTTTGTGAGTACATTAATTACTAAACTTCACAACTTTCTGGAATTGTTGTGAGGTTTAATAATAGTTTACATGAGTGTACTTTATAAATTTCTTTTGAAAAGCAGTTATATAAACATAAGGCAGAATTACTTAGTAGCACAATAAATGAGAGACTTAAAAATGAGCCAGAAGGGAGCAATTAATTTGCCAACTTAATTTCCTCCCTAGACGATCACTCTGGCCACTCAAAAACATCTGATAGCACCCTATTCTTTCAAAAATAAGACCCAAATCCTGATATTTAAAATATTCTACAATTTGGCCCAAGTATTCATCCCACAAGAATGTTCTATAGGGGCCACAATTGAGTTCAAAAAGAGGGATAGGGCCGGGCTGGTGGCTCATATCTGTAATCCTAGCATTCTGGGAGGCTGAGGTGGGAGGATCGCTCAAGAGTGTCACCAAGGTTGCTGAAGATGGCTATAATGGACGTGCATTGTATACTCTTAAATTTTGTGCAGATAAATTCATTGAAGTTGTGGGAGTCAGAATGAAGGAAACAGGTAGTTACATGGCAGGATCGCCAGTTGGGGGGTGTTCAATCACATCGGCCAGTGTGAGAAGGTGCCTAGCAAGTTGCTAAAAGTGCCACTAGCGTAGTACGAAACCATCATCGTACACGTGAGGAAACTGGGCCCGCACGGTCGGCAGACTCGCCAGTATCACAGCGATAGTTAACAGGCCGAATTCTGAAGCAGAATCCAATTCCCCCAAGATAGATTTCCAGGCGCTGCGGCGAGGCGACCCGGTTGCCGGGTGAGTGTCCAGATATGCCAGCGGAGCGGCCCGCGAGCAGCGGCAGGGCCCCAGCGTCAGAAATGGTTGAGCAGCCGGAGGCTGCCGTGATTACCCCAGCCATGCTGGAAGAGGAAGAGCAGCTCGAGGCCGCTGGACTGGAGAGAGAGCGGAAGATGCTAGAAAAGGCTCGCATGACTTGGGATAGAGAGTCCACAGAAATTCGGTACCGTAGACTTCAACATTTGCTTGAAAAAAGCAGTATCTACTCCAAATTTTTATTGACTAAAATGGAACAGCAACAATTAGAGGAACAGAAGAAGAAAGAGAAGTTGGAGAGAAAAAAGGAATCTTTAAAAGTTACAAAGGGTAAAAATTCAATTGATGCAAGTGGAGAGAATCCAGTCATAAGAAAGAAAAGAGGAAGAGAAGATGAATCATACAATATTTCAGAGGTCATGTCAAAAGAGGAAATTTTGTCTGTGGCTAAAAAAAATAAGGAGAGTGAGCATGAAAACTCCTCCTCTACTAATCTCTGTGTAGAAAATCTACAGAAAAACAAAGACTCAAATAGTATAATTAAAGATAGATTATCTCAAACTGTTAGGCAGAATACTAAATTCTTTTTTGATCCAGTTCGGAAATGTA
>CAUYRT010024621.1:0-36594 GCA_963574885.1 Lepilemur ruficaudatus
AGTAGATTTTTGAATGTAACAAGATAAGTCAACTTGAGTGGTAATATATTTTGGGAAATCAGCTCACTACAAATTGTGACTGTAAACATTGTACTGTAAATGCTTTGTAGTTTTCCCCCAATTAAAAAAAAAAAAAAAAAACCTCAAAAAAAAAATAAAGTAAACAAAGAACATTTCCAATGATAGACCAAGTTTGGTCATATAATTCATATAAATCATTTGAAGTATATTCCCTGATTACAATGGAATTAAAATAGATATCAATAATAAAAAGATCTCTGAAAAGTCTCCAAAAATTTGAAAACTAAACAACACCCTTCTAAATAACCCAAGGGCCAAAGAAGATATCACAAGGGAATATAGAAAGTATTTTGAGCTGATTGAAAATTAATATACAACATATCAATAATGGGGGATGCCAAAACAGTAGTTAGGGAGTAATATTACATAGCACCAAACACCTGCGTTAGAAAAGAAGGCCTCAACTCAATGACTTCTGCTTTCACCTTAAGAAACTAGAAAAAGAAAAGCAAATTAAACCTGAAATAAATAGAAGACAGCAAATAATAAAGATGAGACAGAAATCAATGAAATAGAAGACAGAAAAATAAGAGAAGGTGGGGGGTAGAGAGACTCACTGACTCCAGGCTCAGGTAGCTTGACCAGTAAATTCTGCCAAACATTTAATCAAGAAATGATTCCAATTCCAGATAAACTCTTCCAGAAAGTGTGTGTAAGGGGGGGGGAGGTAAGGAAATATTTCTCAATTCATTCTATGAAGTCAGAATTACCAAAACCAGATAAAGACATCGTAAGAAAGAAAAACTATACCAATATTCCTCAAAAATTCTTAAGAAAATTTTAGCAAATCGAATCCAACAACATAGAAAAAGGAAACTACATCATGACCGAGTGAGGTTTACCTCAGGAACGCAGGGCTAATTTAACATTCAAAAATTGTCAGTGTAATTCATCATATTAATAAGCTTCAAAATGAAAAACACATATGATCATTTCAAAGAATGCAGAGAAAGCTTTTGACAAAATCTAACACTGATTTCTGAATAGAAGGAAACATCTTCAACCTGATAAAGTGTTCTACAAAAACTTACAACTATTATCATACTTAATGGTAAAAGACTAAATGCTTTCTCTCTAAGATCAGGAACAAAACAGGGATGTCCATTCTCCGTGATGTTTGTAGTTTTCTACAAAACTACAAATAGAGCTAGTATCTAAAATATATTAAGAATTTTCAAAACTCAATAATAAGAAAACAAACAACCCAATTAAAAAGTGGGAAAAAGATTTGAACAGATGATTCACCAAGGAAGATATACCACACCAAGGTGGCAAATAAACATGAAAATATACACTCAACATCTTTAGTCACTGGGTAAATGTAAATGAGGTATCACTATATATATTTTAGAATGGTTAAATTTAAAAGTCTAACCATACCAACTGTTGGAAAGGATATGGAGAAACTGGAACTCTCACGTACTGCTACCGGGAATGTAAAATGATAACATCCTATTGGCAAGCATGTTGGCAATTTCTCAAAAAGCTACACGTACACTGACCATATGATGCCACCATTCCATTCCTAGGGATTTACCCAAGACAAATGAAAGCATATGTCCGTACAAAGACTTGCACATGAATGTTCAGAGAAGCTTTATTTGTAATAGCCATAAGCTGAAAACAATTTAAATGTTCAACAGGAGAATGGATAAGCAACTGTGGTATACCCGTACAATGAAATACTATTCTGCGATAAAAAGGAATGAACTGTTGACACAGACAACAGATGAATTCCAAAATAATTACGCTGATTAAAAGAAGCCACACACCCCCATAAAGGGTATATACCATGTGATGTACCTAAAATTCTAGAAAATATAAACTAATGTATAGTGACAGAAAGTAGATCAGTGGTGGCCTGGACATGAGGGAAATGCAGGAAGGAGGGAACATAAAAAAAATCCCTCTGTGAGTAAATTTCTGGGAGTGATGAAATGTTCATTATCTTGATTATGGTGATGGCTTCATGGCAGTGTGTACTGACACGAGTGTACACATGTCAAATCATATCAAATCGAATACTTTAACAATGCGCAGTTTATTGTACGTCGATCATACCTCAATATAGTTGTTAAAAACGAATAAAAAAAAACCCCTCACACTTTAAAAGTGGTAATGATATCCTTATGATAAACTAGGTAGAAGTAGTCACATTCTCCTGGCCACTTGTTTTCATTAGGCTAAAAAAAATAATACTAAGAGATTTAATATTAATATAAGTTACCTTTTTACAAGTTACATTAATCTCTCTCACCCTTGTTTTCCTTAACTACAAAATGGCAATGAGAATTCCTAGCTCGCAGATTGTTGTGATTATTAGCATCTGTTTCCATTCACCCTGCAGCCCCAGGGCCTAGCACACAATAAGCACCTCACAAATATGTGTTAAGTGAATGAATTCATGTGCAATATTAGCACAGTGCCTGACCCATAGCTGGAATTCGATACATTGTAACCAATAAACAAATACAAAAGAGGAGGGAGACGAGGAAGAGGAGGAGGAAGAGAAGAGCAGAGATGGTGGAGGAGGAGAAAACTCAGATTCCCTCTAGAATGAAGCAGGCCCCAATAAATAAAAAGCATGCAATGTTTTAATAATGCTTTGAAAATGTCCATGAAAATTAAATGATTCCATTTTTTTTATCATGAGATTTTGAATTGTATCAATAGAACACATGGCTCCAAAGTGAAATTTTGCTCAACCTGGGTATTGGCTATATAAAATATGTTTTTCTTAGATATCCTAGATATAACTAAACATTAAAAAAATCTATAAATGGAAATCCTTTTTGATAAGGCAAATGTTTAAACAATACTTCATTGTTAGTGATTCTAGCACATGTTCATTATGCGTTACTCTCCAGGTAGGATATTTGTGCATACCTTTATCTTAATAGTTTTGACAGCTTATATGTGCACCTTGAATTTCTTCAACAAAGATGAGTGGGTTGAGTGCAGATAGATTTAAAAGTCATTTTTCTTTCTTCACTCAGTTTTATCATAGTGCTGTATAGATATTCATTTTTAAAATTATATTCTTATTGAGAATAAGGTAATTTGTTTCTTGGTACTCTATCACTTATTTTGCTAGACTTTAGACGTATTCCATTTTATAGGATGATTTTTTGAGCACATACATATTCACTAAGTGGGCTTTATTCATTTTTTTTAATGTAATGAAGTTTTTAAAAACACGTAAGTGTGCACAATAAATGTTTGTGAAACTGAATACAGCTGAATCTTTTTATGTGTATTGGCAGTTTTAATGTGTTAACTATAGCTATTGTAGCCATTATAAAGTTCCATATTGGAGGGTTTGATTTTCTGCATTCTTTTTACAAATTAGACCACCCTAGAAAGTAACTCACCTTCTCTTTAGACATAACCGGTCACTAACACTCAAACTATCAAATACCTTTTTAATAAGCAGATGCAGTTACCTTGTGTTTTATGAAGAAGATGGTCTTCATTCAGGCTTACTTTGGTTGGGCAGTGATCTAAACTTGTTTCACCCTTAGACAGCCTTACCTTTTGAGAAAACATATAATAAAAATTATTTCCATATATTCTCGAGGAATCCCTGGGTAATCTATTCCTGCCTTTCCCTGTGGCTCCCAGATTGAAGGAAACCCACCTCTCTCTTCTTCCCCCCTCCCTTCTCTCCTTCAGATTTCTAGTTGCTTTTCCACACGGAAAGCACCTAAACCACATTTCTAAAACTTGCCACAGAAGGGAGCTTATCTAGGGGCACATTTCCAAATCCCAAATTCTCATGTGTCATTTTTTTTTCCTGAAAATGTCTGGTATTCTATTCCGTAATATATCCTTGTTGGTTTTAATATAAAATAAGGACTCATTCCTCTGCTCCCTAAATCTTTCAGTTAAATGAAACTCCAGGAGGCTGCACAGGGACCCTGCGTACACCTGGCCACCTCTGAGTCCTCTCAGGGACGCCCCTGCCTGGGAGTTCCAGAAGTGGCGCTGGGCCTGCACCACACCCTGGTGGCCCGAATGAGAAACCGTCATACTTCACATTTTTCTTCCGTCTACCCTCTCTCCCTTAGGATGTTTGTCCACATGCTGTGCAATTATTCTTAGGTGAGCTTTTGTTAATTTGTTTGAATTATTCACAGCTCAGTAAATTCCACCCCAGAATATTTCCAATCATCTCCTTCCAAATCTTTCCCAGCTACTCTGGGAATATTCTCATTCCTCCATGCTCCCTCTTCCACTGGGAGCAAATACTTACTAATGTAATTCTTGTGATATTTATACATTAAAAGGAAAATATTAAGTTTGGGTTAAAATTAGACATTCTAAAGAAAGAGAGCCATGAACATCAGACATCCACTCAGATTTTCCACACATATCCGTAGCCATATTTTTTTCAAATTAAAATCGCTTTTCTTGGGAGGCTGAGGCGGGCGGATCGCTCAAGGTCAGGAGTTCAAAACCAGCCTGAGCAAGAGCGAGACCCCGTCTCTACTATAAATAGAAAGAAATTAATTGGCCAACTAAGATACATATAGGAAAAATTAGCCGGGCATGGTGGCACATGCCTGTTGTCCCAGCTACTCGGGAGGCTGAGGCAGAAGGATTGCTTGAGCCCAGGAGTCTGAGGTTGCTGTGAGCTAGACTGACACCACGGCACTCACTCTAGCCCGGGCAACAGAGTGAGACTCTGTCTCAAAAAATAAAAAAAAAAAATCGCTTTTCTTCAAGTTCTGTCATTCAAGATAAATGCAGATAACTTCTCATTCAATTATTTTTCAGTTCTCTTTGGTCATAGTTTTTACAGCAATACTGGTTCCCACTAGTAATATGCAAAAATATGTAGAAGTTTGGCTATAATAGGAGGGGAAACTAACTTTTCTCTGCTAACCCAGCTCTGATCGATTTTCAAGCAACTGATATGCAATTGAATAATTATTACACAAACCATATGTAAGTCATGGCATGCTTATACATGAATATCAATCTTGAGTTCACAATGATTTTGATTTCTGGCTTGATCTAGACAGGCATCAAAATAACTCTCAAGAAATTTATTGGTTGAATGAATACATAAATTGTGAAGTCTTCTGTTAATTTGAGCTGCTTTACTTTTAGAGTGTGTGCATATGTATGTCTATGGATGGAAATTATAAAGTATCTGTATGCAAATAGCATGGATTAAATTCCATGTTACTTACCTTAGAGAGAGGTTTCCAGGAAAGATCTAGATGTAAAAACGTAGATGGTACATCAAAAGGAACTTCAATACTTTCTTCTTTCTTTTTCTCTGTTGGTTGGGGGGTTGAAGTTTTTTGTGGTCTAATATCCCAGAAACATATTGTACTAAAAAAAAGTTTATATCTTTTTTTATTAAGTATAAATAAGGGGTACAACCTCAGTACTACCATTAATGCTGCTACACATTAGCAATGTGACCATGGCTGTATTTTAACATCTCTGATACTAAGATTTAATGAAATGGGATAGTTTTGCATTTTATATTTTTGAGAATGATACTGTTTATGGCATTATTTAATAACCTCCCTCATCTTGGAGCTCATATTATCATGTATGAGAACTGATTTTGGAAACTGATGTAATCTTTTTTTTCATATAACAGTTTTGAGACATAGCTCGTATACTACAAAATTCACCCAGTTAAAGAGTATAGTTCAATGACTTTAAATATATTCACAGAGCACAGAGCTGTGTGGCCATCACCACAATCAAGTTTAGAAGATTTTCATCACCCCCACAAAGCACCCCATGTATATTAGCAGTTAGTTTCCCCCAAGTCCTCCCACCAGCCCAAGGCAACCATTAATATACATCCTGTCTCTACAGATTTTCCCATGTTGGACATTTCATAAATGGAATCATATAATATGTGGTCTTTTGTGACAGCCTTTTTTCACTTAGCGTAATGTTTTCAAGTTTCATTCATGTAACATGCAGCTGGACTTCACTCCTCTTTATTGCTGAATGTTCCATTGTGTGGGTGTAGCACATTTCATTTATCCATTTATCAGTCCATCAACTGTATAACTTTTGTGTAGAGTATGTTTTCATTTCTACTGGGCATATCTAGGAGTGGAATTTCTGGGTTATATGGTAACTCTGTGTTCAACCTTTTGAGGAACTGTCAGTCTGTTTTCCAAAGCAACTGTAACATTTTTACATCCCACCAGCAATGCATGAGGATTCCAATTTATCAACATTTCCACAAGTTCACTCATACTTGTTATTTTTTGTCTTTTTGATTATAGCCATCCTAGCAGGTGTGAAGTTGTATCTCATCAAAAGTGGTTTTGGTTTGCATTTGTGCTTTTGGTGTAATAACTAAGAAGTCACCCCCCAATCCAATGTCATGAAGGATATATGCCTATGTTTTCCTCTAAGAATTTTCTAATGTTTGCTCTTACATTTATATCTTTATTCCATTTTAAGACAAATTTTATATATGGTGTGAGGTAGGAGTCCAACTTTATCTTTTGCATGTAGACATCTATCTATCACAGTAGCACTTGTTGAAAAGACTATTCTTTCTTCATTAAATTGTTTGGCATCTTGGTTGAAAATCTATTGACCAAAGATGGATGGGTTTATTTCTGGACTCTAAAGTTTATTCCATTGATCCATCTATCTGTCCTCATGTTCTAGTACATCTGTCTCTATTATTGTAGCTTCGTAGAAAGTTTAGAAATTTGGAAGTATGAGTCCTCCAACTTTGTTCTTCTTTGACAAGATTGTTTTGGCTATTCTAGTTCTCATTGCTGTTTTGGTTTACATTTCCCTGATAGCTAATGATATTGAACATCTTCTTATGTGCTTATTGGCCATCTGTATATCTTCCTTGGAGAAAAATCTATTAAGAATCTTTATTTACGTTTTAATTGGGTTATTTGTCTTTTTATTGTTGAGTTGTAAGAGTTCCCTTACATATTCTGGATACACGTATTTTATTAAATATATGATTTGCAAATATGTTTTCCCATTCTGTGGGTTGTCTTTCCAATTTCCTGCTAGTGTCTTTTGAAGCACTAAAGTTTTTTATTTTGATAAAGTCCAATTTATCTGTTTTTTCTTCTGTTGCTTGTATTTTTGATGTTTTATCAAAGTGACATAATCTTAAAAGTGATATAGTAAAAAGAACATACACAGATGGAGTTGGTTATGAGGTACTTTGTACATAGTAGGCATCCAACAAGTATTATATCTGCTGTTATTCCTCTTTCCCCACAGGTTAATTATAAAAATCAAATGAGATAACATGTGAAAATTTTTTTATAAAATTCCAAACATATATAGAGTGTACTTTGTGTATGTGTGAAACTTTATTATAAAGAATTTTCCCATACATTATCTCACTTGATTTTTATAATCAACCTATGAGGACTATGCTTCTGATAATGAAAAGCATAACATATAATAATGATACTTGTATTAATTATGTATATTTTATTAATCATTTATATTAATTTTGTGAAATTAATTGTATTAATATTATTTGTATTAATTATATAAAAGATATAATTAAAATGGCAAAAAATATGCCATATTAGCTCCATATTTTCTATAACTGAGATTATATATAATCTGATTAATGAATTTAAGGTCCATTAATTTAGATGTGTAAGTAAAAGTATTTAGATAAGCTGGAGATAGGATCAGGGTGACTGAGTAGACACAGGTAGTATGTGCCTCCTCCATGGAGAGGAACAAGTATAGTAAGCAGATTCTCACATTTTGAATAGATCATCTAGGAGAGAATGCTAAGATTCACCAAGGAAGCAACAGGAATCACCCAAACTGGAGAGGTACAGAAAGGGTTCAGGGCAACTTGCCTACCCAAGACTGGCCAAGAGCTGGGAGAAGCTCCTGGATGTGGGAAAACAGTGAGAGAGAAGCTCCCAGGGCTCTACTCTCTGAGACATGATTTTACAATCTTGCCTACAAGAGAACCTCCTGATCCATACAGGTCTTGGGCCCAACATAGGGAGCTGCCTGTAGATTGCAGAGAGACATATCTCCAGAAAGGGAAACACAAGTGGAATCCCACCGGTATCTGAGCCTAGAGCAGCTTGAGCTGGGCACCATTTTGAGAGCCTAGAAACTGGGGAACTATGAGCACACCTGCAACCACTGTGCCTCTCCAAGGAGAGATACAGGAGCACAGATACTCCCATGCACCTCTGGGAAAGTTCCCGCTACCCTCCTGTGGGCTGCTGTTGAGACTGAGATGTGAGCAGACAGCATTTTCCACAGTTTCTGGCCTACCCTACTTGCCGGGGGGTGGGGACCCAGCCTCTCTGGTCCCAGACCCAAAGAGCCATTTTGAGAGTTTAACACTGCGCTGCACCCTGCCCTCTAGCCAAGTTCAGGCTGACATGGCTGCAGATGGGAGGGACAAGGAAATCAGGCTTTCTGACATATATTGAGGACAATACTCATCACCCTACAATAAGGAAACAAAAGGTCAATATTCAACATCATGAAAACATACAAAAATATAAAAAAAGTCTAATAAAACAATCACACAGGAGAGGAAGAGAAAGGAATTAAATGGCAATATGACAGAAGTTTAGCAAACCACAGAGAGAAAGAAGGAAATAAAGAATTTATTAAGAACTAGAAAACAAGAAAACAGTTAACAATATGAGAAGAACAAAGTCTCACATCTCAATATGAACCTTGAATATAAGTGGATTAAACACTCTGCTTAAAAGACATAGATTGGCAGAATGAATAAAAAACATGATCCAACTATATGCCACTTTCAAAAAACTCATCCTACCCATAAAGACACATACAGACTGAAAGTAAAGGGGTGGAATAACATATTCCATGCAAACAGGAACCAAAAGCAAGCAGGAGTAGCTTTACTTAGATAAAATAGACTTTAAATCAAAAACAGTAAAAAAAGACAAAGAAGATCATTATATAATGATAAGGGGTCAATTTAGCAAGAGGATATAATAATCCTAAATATATATGCACCCAACATCAGAACCCCCAGATTCACAAAACAAATATTACTAGACCTGAAGAAACAGATAGACATAATAAAACTGGGAGATTTCAAAACCCCACTCACAGCACTAGACAGATCATTAAGACAGAAAATCAACAAAGAAACATTGGACTCAGATTGGACCTCAGACCAAACAAACATTTAGAGAACATCCCACCCAACAACTATAGAATATACATTCTTTTCATCATCACATGTAACATTCTTTAAGATAGGCCACATGTTAGGCCACAAAACAAGTTTTAACAAATTTTAAAAAATCAAAATCATATCAAGTGTCTTCTCAGACAACAGTGGAATAAAGCTAGAAATCAATACAAAGAGGAATTTCAGAAACTATACAAATACATGGAAATTAAACAACATGTGCCTGAATGATCACTGGGTCAATGAAGAAATAAAGACAGAAGTTTTAAAATTTTTCAAAATGAATGAATATGAAAACACAACATACTAAAACCTGTGGAATACAGTAAAAGCAGTGCTAAAAGGGAAGTTTATAGCATTAAATGCGTATATCAAAATAAGTAGAAATTAGCAACCTAACATTGCACACCTCAAGGAACTGGAAAATCAAGAACAAACCAAACCTAAAGTTAGCAGAAGAAAAGAAATAAAGATTGAAGCAGAACTAAATGAAATAGAGACCCCTCCCAAACAAAATTACAAAGAATTGACAAAATGAAAAGTTGGTTCTTTGAAAAGATGAACAAAATTGATAAACTATTAGCTAGACTAACCAAGAAAAGAAGGGAGAAGATCCAAATAAACACAATCAGAAATGAAAAAGAAGACATTACAACTGATAACACAGAAATACAAAAGATCATCAGAGACTACTAAGAACAACTATATATATGCTCACAAACTAGAAAACCTAGAGGAAATGGATGAATTCCTGAAAACACACAACTGCCCAAGATTGAATCATGAAGAAACCGAATTCCTGAATGGACCAATAATGACTTGTGAGATTAAATCAGTAGTAAAATATTACCTCCCCCCCATGACCAGATGGAGTCACAGCCAAATTCTATCAGATGTACAAAGAAGAACTGGTGCCAATTCTACTGAAACTATTCAAAAGATCAAGAATGAGGGAATCCTCCCTAACTCATTTTCTGAAGCCAGTATCACCCTGATACCAAGACCAGGAAGAATGCAACAAAAAAGGGAAACTACAGACCAATATCTCTGATGAACATAGATGCAAAAATCTTCAAGAAAATGCTAGCAAACTGAGTCCAACTGCACATCAAAAGGATAAAAAGGATAATTCATCATGATCAAATGGTTTCATCCCAAGGATGCAAGAATGGTTTCAATATATGCAAGTCAATACATGTGATTCACCACATAAACAGAAGCAAAAACAAAAACCATATAATCATCTCAATGAATACGGAAGAAACATCTGATAAAATTCAGCATCCCTTCATGATAAAAACCCTCAAAAAACTTGGCATAGAAGGAAAACCTCAAAATAATAAAAGCCATATATGACAACCCCACAGCCAACATCACACCAAATGGGAAAAAGTTGAAAGCATTTCCCCTAAGAACTGGAATAAGATAAGGATGCCCACCTTCACCACTTATATTCAAGATAGTGCTGGAAGTTCTAGCCAGAACAATCAGACAAGAGAAAAAAATGGCATCCAAATTGGAAAAGAGGAAGTCAAGTTATCTCTGTGTGCTACTGATATGATCTTATACCTAGAAAACCCTAAAGACTCCTGTAAAAGACTCCTAGATTTGATAAATTCAGCTAAGTCTCAGGTTATAAAATCAGCATAGATAAATCAATAGCATTCCTATACACCAATAATGACCAGGCTGAAGACCAAATCAAGAACTCAATCCCCTTTACAATAGCTGTGAAAAAAAAAATCCCTTACTTAAGAATATATTTAACCAAGGAGGTTGAAGATCTCTACCATGTGATCCAGCAGTCCCACTACTGTGTATCTACCAAAAGGGAAAGTCATTATAACAAAAAGATACCTGCACTTACATGTTTATCACAGCACAATTCACAATCGATATGGAATCAACCTAAGTACCCATCAACTGATAAGTGGATAAAAAGAAAATGTGGTACACACACAATGTGTCATAAGAAAGGATCACTCCTGTAAGTCTCAATTATGATTTCATATGTAGACCAATTATTGGATTTATTTGATTTCTAATAGCAGTTTATTGATTTTAATATGTACTTTTGTGTGAAAGCTTCCAGTTTCCTTTCTTTTTCTTTCTGTTTTTTTTAAAATGTTAATTTTATTATTTATATTTTATTTTTTAAAACTCAAGTTTATTACTTATGTTTTTTTTAAAATAGAGTTAATTTCATTATATTTTATTTAAAAAAATAAAGTTAATTTTATTACTTAAAAAAAAACTCAGTCATAAGAAAGAATGAAATGTCTTTTACAGCAGCTTGGATGCAACTGGAGACCAACATCCGAACTAAAATAACTCAGGAACAGAAAAATGAATGCCGCGTGGAAGATAAACTATGGCTATGCAATGACACACAGAGTGGTATAAGGGACACTGGAGACTCAAAAGTGGGGGAGGCTTTTTACTTTTGGGGTACAATGTACACTGATCAGGTGATGGGTACAAAAGCCCAGACTTCACCACTACACATTATACACATGTACCAAGATTCCTCTTGTACCCCCAGTTGTATTTAAATTTTTAAAAAGATTAAAAAAGTATTTAGATAAACAAATAGCAACTCAACTAAGACTAACAAAACTTTTATTCATTTATATAGTTTAATCGATATTAATCATTTGCTCATCTTACTAATGAATAAGTGGTTAAACTTAATAAAAATATTAATCATTTTTATGTTGTCAAACATAAATCCTTGAGAGAACACCACAAGTGACATATGACATACTAAGATCTGTTTTTAAACATGCCTATAGTTGGTTTAAAATTGTTTTCCAAAATTATATAGTTCTTCTTGGATCTTATTCATAGCATCAGTAGAGTCTTCCCCAAAACATGCCCCCAGGATCAATCTCATTTCTCCACCCCTTGCCTTGGCTGCTGCTGGTGTCACTTGTGCCTTCTCCTGCCACTCTGCAGCTGCTTCTGTGGCCTATGGTGTCATCGTTTCTGTGGGGGTCAAAGCTGTTTGTAATGGTAAAGTTTTTCCAGTGCCTGGATGGTAGATAAATACTACTACTCTTCATGGTTCCTATTTCATTGTGAATGCTTAGTTCTATAAATTGGGAGGTGTAATTTTATTTAAATGAATATTCTTCAATAGAGCCACCAAGTTGTTTACAAAAACACTTTTCTAAATATACAATACAAATGTAAAAACTCTTCTTTTCTAAAAAAGATTTCCCAATGAAATGGTATAATCTTCATAATTGTTAGATAAAATTGAATATAAATAACATATATGGCAAATTTACAAATACGAGAATGTGAAGAAGCAGAATAACTGTGGATAATGCTATACAACGTTATCAACCATGAAGCCCAGTTAATTCTTCTTTTGATAACATAGTTACCTCTATAAAAGGATATTTTTAAACTAGCAACAATCCATAACATTCTGTCCTTTATTTATATTAGATTTAATTGCTACAATAAAGATTATTTAAAGAGCAGAAAAAGACACTAAAAATTTCAGGAGCATCTAAGAAAAAAGAACATATCGTGTGAAAACACATCAGAAACATTGGAAACGAGACATACCAGTCTGCTGAACACGTGACAAGTTGGCAGCATATTCCGCTTCGATTCTCAAAGACAGAGCCCAATCTGTTAATCTGTTTTTTTAAAAAAATACAAGAAGGTCAAACTCCGTGTAGTTAGAAGAATAATGATTTTTTCTCATAGCTATTTACCTTTTAAACATTTTTCTTCTTTGTTTTAAGTTTTAATAAAAGCATACCACTATCACAGAAGTTTCATAAACAGAAGGTTTTAAAATCAAATACAGTTCTGCCGTGTATTCTTGCTCATTCTTTTGTCATGGAAACATTTTTATACAGTTTTAATTAGAATGCATATACATTTTTATCCTGAGATTTTTTTCACTCCACATAATTTGAACATTCACCTATGCATTCATAAATTATTTTAATAGTTCTATGCTATATAGATTATGTACCATAATTTCATTATTCATTATTATTAGAGGCTTTTTCAGTTTTTCAATGAATTGTGGAGCTGAACAATTTAACAACTTTTATGAAGTTCCTTCTTTCCTTCCTTCCTTCCTTCCTTCCTTCCTTCCTTCCTTCCTTCCTTCCTTCCTTCCTCCCTCCCTCTCTCCCTCTCTCCCTGCCTTCCTTCCATCCTTCCTTTTCAAGGCCTGGTCTGTTCTAAGGTAGGATCAATAGAAAAGAGGCTAAGTGTTAAATCAAGGTGTGCCTTGAATGCTGTAAGATGTGATTCTTTCCATAATTGTGGGTATGACTCTGCAAACACAAGAGCCACAGGAGGGTTTATGGCTCCTAGAAGGTCCAAAATTACATCCCGTCAGCTCTCAAAGAAGTCAATCAGCTTTGAGGCCACCTGTGAAGGTGCCACTCTTGAATTGGTAGGGAATCATTGATTCCCCAATTCCCTATCCTCCTGATACTTGACTAGTGAGCAAAATAGTAAACAAAGGCGGGGCTTCCAGCAGCAAATAAACAGTGAAAGTAGGGATGGAGGACAGGTACCGGTGGGGCCCTGGTCAGGCCTGCAGGCATCCCAGGAGCTAAGCAACCACAAACCTGGCTGACACTGCTGCCGCCTGAGCCAGTTCAGGTTCCATGGCAACTGCCAACTCCTCTCTGATCTCGCTGATAAACAGCCCCGAACTGCGGTGTTACCTCCGCCTCTACGAGGCTTTCCTGCTGTGTGAAGCCAGAGACCCCAGAGATGTGCATGCTCCACAGTTTTATGTTCTAATGATTCAAAAACCCCCAAATCATAGTAATATTACAGAAGTTTGGAAAATAGAAGGCTTTAAAATCAAATACAATTCTACTTTATATCCTTTTCTGATCTTCTTTCATGGATATACTTTTACGTGGTTTTTTTTTTAAAGGTGTACATGTAATCTTGAAGCAAAAATTGGGTCATTTCCTAATATGAACTTCCCAAATTGTATTAATAATTACTGGTCAGAAAGTTTGAAACTCTGGATGATTTAAGAATAGAACCACATTGACTAATTAATTGCATTCCAAAAGTTTTGTGTTGCAGTCTGCAATGTTACTGTTTACTGGTTTCATTCACTACCTCATCATTTTTAACACAGAGTATTATTTGAAATTTTCATCTAAAATTAAATAAATCCAAAATAGTACGTTATTTATTTATTTATTTTGAGACAGAGTCTTGCTCTGTTGCCTGGGCTAGAGTGCCGTGGCGTCAGCCTAGCTCACAGCAACCTCAAACTCCTGGGCTCAAGCGATCCTTCTGCCTCAGCCTCCCGAGTAGCTGGGACTACAGGCATGTGCCACCATGCCCAGCTAATTTTTTCTGTATATTTTCAGTCGACCAATTAATTTCTTTCTATTTTTTTAGTAGAGACGGAGTCTTGCTCTTGTTCAGGCTGCTATTGAACTCCTGACCTTGAGCAATTCTCCCGCCTCGGCCTCCCAGAGTGCTAGGATTACAGGCATGAGCCACCACACCTGGCCCAAATCTTTATAAAAATAGAGTGAACTATACAAATTTTAGGGAGGAAGAGAGAGAGACAGTAATTGAAGTACTTTAAACAATAACAGCAATGAGAGACTTTAAAATATCTTTCAGTCTTTGCTGTATCAAAGAGGTAAAGATATATGATATGGGGAATCTGAACCATATAATTAATAAGTCTGATCTAATAAACATACTCTTATTGTAAAGAAAAATACCACTTTTTTAATTCCCCATGGAACATTTCAAAAATACGTTACACATTGTATTAGAAACCTGAAAAAAATTTCTTAAAGTAGAAATATTGTCAATCACATACTCTACAATGAAATTTTAACTTAATAACAAAAGCAAGAGCCACAAACTGAACACAAAACCTTTCCAAACCTCCAAATGAAAACTTGAATCGTTTGAATTTAAAAATATAAACACATTTTCCTAAAAAAGTCTTGAGTCAAAGGTCTAAAGATACTGCAAAATGGCAATTGTAGTCGGTCCAAAAAATAATTACATTAAAAATGAAATATATAAATAACATGGAACACAGGTAGAATTATTTCTAAGAATTTCATTACTAAAAAATAAAAATAGTTAAAACGTTTGTCTTAATCTGTATTGTTATAATATAAAGTTGTAATATCTGAGGCTGAGTAATTTATGAAGAAAAGAGGTTTATTTGGCTCATGGTTCTGCAGGCTGTATAAGAAGCATGGTGTCAGTATCTGCTTCTGGTGAGGGCCTCAGGAAGAAGCTTCCATTTGTGGTGGAAAGTAAAGAGAAGCAGGCATCACAGGACAAGAGAGAGGAAGAATGAGAGTAGGGAGGTGCTAGGCTCTTTTTAACAACCAGTTTGGTTGAGGGGAATCTCTCATGGGAACTAACAGAATCATTACCGAGAGGACCAGCACAAAGCCATTCATGAAGGATCTGTCCCCATGACCCAAACACCTCCCTTTATGTCCCACCTGCAACATTCAGGATCAAATTTTAACATGAGATTTGGGAGGGACAAATATCCAAACTATATCAACATTCAACTAAAGAATATAATTAAAAGAATAACAAAATAAACCTAAAGAAAGCTGGAAAAAGTAATTAGTAAAGGTAAAGATAGCAGGTAATGAATTGGAAAACAGAAAAGACAGTTAAATAAAACCAGAGCTTGTTCTTGTTCTTTGATTAAAAGTAAATAAATGGGCCAGGCGTGGTGGCTCACGCCTATAATCCTAGCACTCTGGGAGGCTGAGGCAGGCGGATCGTTTTAGCTCAGGAGTTTGAGACCAGCCTGAGCAAGAGCGAAACCCCATCTCTGCTAAAAAAATAGAAAGAAATTAATTGGACAACTAAAATATATACATACATATATATATGTGTGTATATATGTGTGTGTGTGTGTGTGCATAAGATTAGCCGGGCATGGTGGCACATGCCTGTAGTCCTGGCTACTCAGGAGGCTGGGGCAGGAGGATAGCTTGAGCGCAGGAGTCTGAGGTTGCTGTGAGCTAGGCTGATGCCATGGTGCTCTAGTCCAGGCAAGAAAGTGAGACTCTGTCTCAGAATAAATAAATACATAAATGACTAGCTAACAGGTTTTTTTAACAAAAGGAGAAAGTACAAAAAGCAAAATTAGGATTATGAAACAGAGGGTAACCATAGATACAGATATTAACAATTATGAGGGAATGGTTGGCAAAACCAGTAAATGAAAAAATATAGAAAAAATAATTATGTTCTAAGAAAATATAAATTACCTAAACCTACCTGGCCCAGATGGTTTTGCAAGCAACTTCTTTCAAACCTTAACAGAACAGATAATTTAACGGATACTTAAACTGAGCACAAAGAGAAGGAATTGAGGCTTCTTGGTATTTTTATAGAACAGAAAGAGAACCTACCAGTTAAGTTTACTGTGAAGACTAAACAAATAATAATAATGTAAATACAATTCTTAGAACCATACCTGACGTATAGAAAGTACTCAATAAATATTAGTTTCAGAAAAATAATCTGATAGGTATTATAACATCTGGTGGAGATAATGTAGGAAAACTACAGATTAATTTTATCTAAGAATACTGATGCAGAAATTCAACAGTACATTCAAAATATAACGTACCGTAACTTAGTAGGATTTATTTCAATATTCCAAAGATGTATTGGAATGGCTTAATGTAGTTCAACCTACTAGTACATAAAGGAGGAAAAGCTATATGTTCATCTTAATAGACCTTGAAATGCAGTTAATAATATTGATTTTTTTTTTTTTTTTTAAGAGTCAGGATCTCTGTCGCCCAGGTTGGAGTGCAGTGGCACAATCATAGCTCACTGCAACCTTGAATTTCTGGTCTCAAGCAATCCTTCTGCCTCAGCCTCTAAGTAGCTGGGACTGCAGTTACACACCACCATGCCTGGCTATCTATCTATTTATTTATTTATTTTATTATTATTTTTTTGAGACGGGATCTTGCTATGTTGCCTAGTCTGGTCTCAAACTCCTGGCCTCAAGTGTTCCTCCTACCTTGGTCTCCCAAACTGCTGGGATTATAGGTGTAAGCCACTGCATGTGGCCTAAAATTGAACATTTACTTCTGAAAAAAGTCTTTAGTAAAACATTAACGTAATTAAAATATGCACCTCACAACCATAGTCAAGAAAATGCTTTGTGGGGATATATGAGAAATTAATATTAGGAAATTCTCTTATCACTATTATTTAACTGTTCTAAATGTTCTAAAAGTTACAGAAATTAGAGAAACATGATACAGAAGTAATCCCCAAACCCTTCCAGGCATTTAGTAACTGTGTGTTCAAGAATGATCTACCTTGCTGAATTTAAAGCCATTTCCCAGTAACTTTTATCCAGTAGTCTTACCGTGTTTTCTGTTAGCTTATTTTAATAGTTTTTATTCTTAAAAAAATCTTATAGAATTTCCTTTGGAATTCCAATTAGTAAAGCAAAAGAGAGCTGCTCTGTAGTCTCCTCTTCCTCACCATTCACCCCTCCCCTGCTAGGTCCTGAGAGTGCTGCTCGCAGATATAAAAATTACACCTCAGTTCTATGTTATGCAGTTTTCTATGTCACAGTCTTTAACAGTAGTGTCGAAGAATTGTTTTATAAAATTCAATCACCAATTTGATAAAATCTTATTCTTGGCAACTTTCAGTTTGCCTTGGTAGATACTAAATTAGAAGCAGCTTGGGGTTTGGAGTTGCTCATGAGATGACTAAGGTTGCCAAAAGCAGATATACTGAGAAGTGGTAACTGACAAGAAGACAGGAGACAAAAGAATCACCATCTAGAATAATACAGTATTCTGTAACTGCCATTTCAGATGAGGGCAAAAGGCCCAAAACAGCTTTATGGCTCCAGAGAGACATGTTGTATAAGGTTCCAAATAGTGGTTCTGAGTCATCAAGACAACATAGCATTGTGACATACGAAAGTAGGAGATTTAGAATCTGGCAGACCTGGAGCTGAGTAAGACTTGGGAAGTGATCATGGCAGGTTTGTTAAATATTTGGAGGTTTGTTTTCCTCATCATGTAAGAAAGAATTGGAAACTAAATGAGTTCATGAGTGAAAGAACTTAGTATGCTTCTTTGCACACACAAAAAACACCCTTAAAAATTAATAGCTTTTATAGTTAATACTATTTATTAGGGCAATGAAGCATGTAACACATCTTAGGAACAAAAAGTAAAAAGATTTACTTTTTAAAAATTTGTACTTTAGTCAGCTAGAAAATAAATTTTATCTACTTCATTCTCAGTTATTTATCACTGAAGTCTTACTACATTTCATTTTTTAATTGAAGTATAATCAACATACAATAAAGGACACAGGTCTTATGTGTTCAGTTTTAACTTCAAATAGTAATGTGATATCTTTCATCTGGACTAAATATGTATTAGTGAGTTGATTACATATAGTTGATAACTATGCTAACTTAGTCAATTCTGTGGTGGCAAAGCTGTTTTATAGGAAGTTATCTTTATTTCAAAAACTCAGTTGCATTTATAGTCAGTGCTGGTCTATATCAACTCAGTGACAGTGTTCTGTAGTAAATTTTGTGTATTTGTGACCTTGTCTAACAGAAATCTCTGTAAATAGCTTTCCATTTATTAGTATGTAATACATTTTAACAGGAGTCTTATGTAAGACTATGAAGCTTATCTTCTCAAGTTTCTTTTTTATTTATCTCATTTGGGGGCCTATTCTTATACTTCTCTTCTATATAAAAGCAAAGAAACAGTGGTACATGCCTGTAGTCCTAGCTACTCAGGAGGCTGAGGCCAGTAGTTTCAGGCTGCAGCGTGTTAAGTTTACTCCTGTGAATAGCCACTGCATTCCACCTGTCTGGACAACACAGCAAAACCCCGTCTGTCCCCTTCTGCCCCCCAAAAGCAAAAATCTGAAGTAGTCATTTGTGCATGCTGGTTGGTTGACTCAGTACTCTTATGTGTTTATAAATTTGTCAGTTCACCCATGCATTTGTGTTTTAGCTCTGTGTGCTAAAGTAGTTTTTGGCTGGCATGAAATAAGTGGGGAACTATGGGATAGGAGGCAGGGAATTCACTAAAATCACAATTGATCTGCAAGGTAAGCTTGACTTAAATAAATCCCTTAGGATCAGCGGACAGAGGCTTCTGAATTGGTTCCCTTACTGTCTTTGGAAAGAGAAGCGGCTGGAGTTCACTTGTGTTTGGTTGAGAAATGCTGGGAGTAGAGGGGCATTTGTCCTTCCTAAATTAGGACTCTCTGTCCATCAATCAAAATCCCTTTTCTTCCTCTCTGTTACTTTAGGTACACCTCTTTTTTGATGTTTATTTCTTTATATTTGATGTTATTGTTAAACCCTAACTCTTCCCTTTCAATTATTTTGAAATGTATTATTATGACCTATTTATTTCATATTAATTTAGTTCACTTTATAACCCAAATTGTTCACTTATTAGTTTGGGATATAATTTAACTAATTAGAGCTACATCTATCAGACTTGTAAATGTTTATTTTCATTCAGCATACTGTTTTTATCCTAAGAAATATACTATTTTGCTGTAAAGTCCATACATAGCCATTGATTCAGATTTTGGAGAACTCTTTAAGAAGGCTGAATTAAATCTTCTTTTAGGAGAAAGAAGATAACCATTTGTTGATTTCTTATGACTAACTGGGAAACATTTAAGAATATCTAGTATAATTAAAAGGAAACAGACAAGCAGTGATTGATATTATTAGGCTTAAGTTTTAAAAATTTTCAGAATTATTGGGGACAACTATCTTTAAAAGATCATCCTTTAAATTAGAATGAAATCTCTGATTATAGGCACCTTGAACTGTAAAGAAAATGATAAAAATAAATGGTTGTGGCTTCGTATAATATATTAAAACAGGATATTTTGATCAAGATTTGTGTTTAACCCTTTCAAAATTAAATGTAGCTGCTTTTGTTATTTAAAAGTATGTGCTGTAGAGGTTCCATCACTGAATTTTGCCTTGAGGTGACTATTTTTATATGAATTATTAACAAGATGTGCTTATACAAGGATAATTTTCTTATATTTGAGCATGAGTTTGTTTACCTTTCCTGTCTATAGCATATATAATCAATTTTATTTATGAAACTCCATCTGATTATTAGTATTAACGTAAGAAACATAATCAGGATTGTAAAAATTTTAAGGATTTTTATATGTGCTACGAAAGTGGTATATGGTATATGTCATTTTAATCTATATTTCTATAGTATCATATTTAAACAGATTATATATAGATAGTGTGTATGTATATATATAAAATCACATATACACATACAGCAAATAGCAAATAGCAAACTTTAACATTTTCTGCTATTGTGTCGTTATCATGCTCTCAGGCACCTAATAATTCTCCTTGCTTCCAGTCTGTCCCTGATGCCCTTACATTGTCAGCAGTGAGGATTTGAAAATAGATTCAGTCTTTCAAACCTTTCATTATAGAACATTTCAAATATTTGCAAAGTAGAGAGACAAGCAGAAAAAAGCCCCATGTAAATTGAACTTGTGATAGATAACTTCCTATTCTTTCAGAATTAAATCCAGGCTCCACACCACTTAATGTATCAATCAGAATACTTCACAGCCTGCCTCCAACGTGCCTTTCCAGCTTTGTTTTTTATTATGATCTCAGTATGCAGTTGTACTTGATTACTTACTACTTATGCTAAGTAAGCATTCTGGAAATGCTGGGGAAATTCCATACATCTTGATGTTGTGACTCAGAGTGCTCCCTCTGCCTTAATTGCCCTGCTTTTCAACTCCATCTGTTGAAATTCTACACATTAGTCAAGGGTCAGTTTAAGAATCAGCCTCTACAGGAGGGTTATTTCTTTTCCACTCTGACTACCCCCAGTTGTAGGTGTGTTCTTTTAGTATTACTTACCTCTCATATTTATTTGAGAGTATAAATATTTGAGAGCATACAATGTCCTAAATTATCACTGGATTCCTTATGTCTGTTTCTCCTACTAATTGAGGCTCTGTGATGTCAGGAACCATGCTGTCTTCATCTTTTAGTCCCCTGTTGAATTTAGCATAGTGCCTTGGTTATAATAGACGCTTTGAAGTGAACAGTGATCTTATCAGTCCATTTTTGTTTTTTCTTCAAATAGAGTATTACATAATAAAATTATATATGTGAATACTTAGAAGGTTTTATAAATTAAAAATATATCCCTGTTTTTAATTTTAAAAAGTTAAATGTTTAGAAAATATAGATAACGACAAAAATTAAATGATCTTAGAAATCTAGAAATAATGAAGCCTAAAATATTTTTTACATTGATTTATTCTGTCTACTTTGGTTAGCTTTATTCCCATTCCTCTCTCACTTATGTATTCCCCTTTTCCATACCAGAAACCATTGTCTTTTCATATAGATTTTTGGTAAACAGATTTATTATCTGTTTCTGTCTAACAAATTACTCCAAAACATTAATTTTCTCATGGTTTCTATGAGTGAGAAATTTAGGAGCATCTTAACTGGGCAATTCTGGCCCTGGCTTTTTCCTGAGGTTGCAATTAAGATGTCAACTGAGGGCCGGTTGCGGTGGCTCACGCCTGTAATCCTAGCACTCTGGGAGGCCGAGGCGGGCAGATCATTTGAGCTCAGAAGTTCGAGACCAGTGTGAGCAAGAGCGAGACCCCATCTCTACTATAAATAGAAAGAAATTGATTGATTGATTAACTAAAATTGATTGATTAACTAAAAAAAAATATAGAAAAAATTAACCGGGCATTGTGGCACATGCCTGTAGTCCCAGCTACTAGGGAGGCTGAGGCAGAAGGATTGCTTGAGCCCAGGAGTTTGAGGTTGCTGTGAGCTAGGCTGACGCCACAGCACTCTAGCCAGGGCAGAGTGAGACTCTGTCTCAAAAAAAAAAAAAAAAGATGTCAACTGAGGATGCAGTCACCTGAAGGCTTGAGTCAGCTGGAGCATTTTCCAAGATGGCTCACTCACACTGGCTGTTGTTGGGAGGAGGCCTCAGCTCCTTGCCATGTGTACTTCTCTATAGGTCTGCTTGAATGTTATCATGACATAGCAGCTGGCTTCCCTCAGAGTAAGTGATCGAAGAGTAAACAAGGAGGAAATCACAGTATCTTTTATGACCTAGCCTCAGAAATCCCACTTGTCATTTCTGCAGTATCCTGGTGATATAAGTCAACACTATTCAATGTGGGAGGACTGCGCAAGGGTGTAAATGCCAAGAAGTGTGAGGATCACTGGGGACCATGTTAGAGGATAGCTGCCACTCAGCTAATGAAGTGAGAAATAGAAGCAGCGGTTTTGTAACTCTCCTCAGGAATTGGGAATCACAGAGGTGAGATCGAAAAACTAAATAGTTTTTAGTTTTTTCCGAATTGGAACTTTATAGTGTAGTGTTGCCATTTGGTTAGAAAATGACAAAGTACGGAAGAATTACTAAACTCTTGTAAAGATACATTCCGAAGTCAATTTTTATTTATTTATTTTATTATTTATTATTTATTTTTTTAGACAGAGTCTCACTCTGTTGCCTGGGCTAGAGTGCCGTGGCGTCAGCCTAGCTCACAGCAACCTCAAACTCCTGGGCTCAAGTGATCCTTCTGCCTCAGCCTCCCTAGTAGCTGGGACTACAGGCATGTGCCACCATGCCCGGGTAATTTTTTCTATATATTTTTAGTTGTCCAATTAATTTCTTTCTATTTTTAGTAGAGATGGAGTCTCGCTCTTGCTCAGGCTGGTCTCGAACTCCTGACGTTGCGCGATTCGCCTGCCTCGGCCTCCCGGAGTGCTAGGATTACAGGCGTGAGCCACTGCGCCTCGCCTATTTATTATTTTTTTTTTTAAATAGTCTCCCTCTGTTGCCTGGGCTAGAGTGCCGCGGCATCAGCCCAGCTCACAGCAACCTCAGACTCCTGGGCTCAAGTGATCCTCTTGCCTCAGCCTACTGAGTAGCTGGGACTACAGGCACACAACACCATGCCTGGCTAATTTTTTTCTATTTTTAATAGAGACGGGGGTCTTGCTTTTGCTCAGGCTGGTCTCAAACTCCTGACCTCATGTGAATCCTCCCTCCTTGGCCTCCCAGAGTGCTAGGATTATAGGCATGAGCCACCGAACCTGGCCAGTCAAGTTTTATTAAGACCTTCACATATTAGGTTTAAGATTTTTCATACACTCAATTATCTGAATAGCCTCAAATAATAAGAACAGTTGTTCATTATTAATACTTATTCATAATATAATGTGTCAATTTCATGCTATATATATTTTACTTCTCTAAATTACTGTTTTATAAAGGAGAAATGATATTCTAAGTATCAGAGTAGGATCAGAATTCAGGCAATCTTACTTTGGAACCAAGCTCTTAAAGAAGCTATATTGTATCTCAGTCTTTTAGTATCCTTGGAACACTATATTAGGATATATAGCATACCACTAATTTTTGGTAATTAAAAAAGATTATCACATCTAAATTAATAAAAAAATAATATTTAAAAAATAATAGTTACTATTCATAATAGACCACATTTGTGAAAGGGATGTTGCATATTAGATCCTGTTTGGGGCTTCATGAGCATGAACTGTGAGGTCTAGTTCCTCATGTAGTATGTTTCTTTCCCCCTCTTAATTTCTATTAATATCTCCTATGCTAATTTAAAATTATAGATTGCTGAATTGGTAGCAAACAATGGCTTGCTCATATAATTATGGATATTCAGATTGAACTTGATCTAGAAATTAAGAATAATTTCTTACCAGAGGCTGTTTCTTTTACTCTGAGACTCTTAATGAACTTTGTCCCACTAAAATGCTGAAAGTTTGAATATTCCAAATTAAGACAATGGCAAATGTAGTATTGATCAGCTGCCTGATTACTTTTAGTGGAAATGTCAGTCTCTTGGTGATAAACCCTTATATACCATATCTGACCTTTTAAAGTTAAAAATTTAATATATTGTACCCTAAACCAGGGTACATACACATACTTCAGAGATACTGTGGGTTCACTTCCAGACCACTGCAATAAAATGAGTATCGGAATAAAGCAAGTCATGTGAATTTTGTTGGTTTCCCAGTGCATATGAAAGTTATGTTTATACTATAGTCTATTTAGTATATAATAACTTTGTCTAAAATAATGTACATACCCTAATTAAACAATAGATTAGTGCTAAAAAATTCTAACAATCATGTGAGCCATCAGCTTATCATAATCTTTTTGGTGGTAGAGGGTCTTGCCTCGATGTCCAGGGCTGCTAACTGATCACAGTGGTGGTGGTTGGAAGGTTGGGGTGGCTATAGCAAATTTTTTTTTTATTTTTGAGACAGGGGTCTCTGTCACCCAGGCTGGAGTGCAGTGGCATGATCATAGCTCACTGTAACCTTGAATCCCTGGACTTAAGCCATTCTTCCATCTCAGCCTCTCTAGTAGCTAAGGACTTCAGATGTGTGCTACCAAGCCCAGCTAATTAAAAACTTTTTTTTTTTTCTGTAGAGACAAGCACTTTGCGAGGTCTAGGCAGGATTGTTTAAGGCCAGGAGTTCAAGACCAGCCTAGGCAACATAGCAAGACCCCATCTTTACAACGAATAAAAAAATTAGTCAAGCATGGTAGCACATGCCTGTAGTCTCAGCTCATTGGAGGCTGAGGCAGGAGGATTTTTGAGTCTATGAATGTGTGAGGTTAACAGTGAGCCGTGACCATGCCACTGCATTCCAGCCTTGGTGACAGAGCAGGACCCTGTCTCTAAAAAAAATAAAAATAAAATAAATGTAATAAAAATTAAAAAAAAAAAAGAAATCACTGTCTTTGCTCATCTTTAAGAGGCAGCTTCTCATCCATTCAGGTTTAATCATGAGATTGTGGCAATTCAGTCACATCTGTAGCCTCCACTTCTAATTGTCTTGCTATTTGTACCACATCTGTAGTTAGTTCTTCCACTGAAGTCTTGAACCCCTCAAAGTCATCCATGAGGGTTGGAATCAACTGCTTCCAAACTCCTGTTAATGTTGATATTTTGAACTTTTCCCATGAATCATAAGTGTTCTTAATGGTGTCTAGAAAAGTGACTCCTTTCCACAGGGTTTTCAATTGATTTTTCTCAGATCCATCAGAGGAATCACTATCTATGGCAGCTATCGCCTTACAAAATGTATTTCTTAAATAATAAAACTTGAAATTACTCCCTCATCTATGGGGCTGCAGAATGGATGGTGAGTTAGCATGGCACGAAAACATTTATATCCTTGTACATCTCCATCAGAGCTCTTGGGTCACCAGGTACATTGTCTATGAGCTGTAATATTTTGAAAGGAATCTTTTTTTCTCAGCAGTAGTTCTCAACAGTGGTCTTTAAAATACTCAGTAAACCATGCTGTAAACAGATGTGCTGTCTTCCAGGCTCTGTTGTTCCATTATAGAGCACAGGCAGAGTAGATTTAGCATAATTCTTAGGGGCTCTAGGATTTTCAGAATGGTAAATAGCATTGGTTTCAACTGAAAGTCACCAGCTGTATTAGCTCCTAACAAGAGAGTCAGCCTGTCCTTTCAAGCTTTGAAGCCAGGCACTGACTTCACCTGTCAAGATATGAAAGTAGTCTTAGGTGACATCTTTTTCCAGTAGAAGGCTGTTCTGTCTGCATGGAAAATCTGTCATTTAGTGTAGCCACCTTCATCAGTGATCTTAGCTAGATCTTCTGGATAACTGGCTGGAGCTTCTATATCAGCACTTGGTGCTTCATCTTGTACCTTTTTTTAAATTTTAATTTTAATTTTTTATTTCAGGAAAATGAGAGTACAAACATTTTGGTCACATTTTATATCTTTGCCTCTCCCTAGCAAGGGTTAGAGGTGTGCCCCTCCCCTCCACAGTGCTCACTGCATCCCTCAGATGTGGGTCTACCCCTCCAACCTCCAGATCCCTGGTGAACACCACCACCATGTCAGCACCATAGTGTTAGTCAGTACCAGTTTGATGGCGAGTACATGTGGAGCCCATTCTTCCGATCTTGTGACACCTCACTTTGGATAATAGGTCTAAGCTTAATCCAGGATAATATAAACAGTGCTAGCTCACTGTTGTTTCTTAAAATTGAGTAATATTCCATTGTATACATATACCAAATTTTAATAATCCACTCATGAATTGACGGGCACTTGAGTTGTTTCCACGTCCTTGCAATAGTGAATTGTGCTGCCATAAACATTCGGGTGCAGATGTCTTTATTATAGAATGTCTTATACTTTTTTGGGTAGATGCCTAATAATGCCATTGCTGGATCAAATGGTATTTCTATTTTTAGCTCTTTGAGGAATCTCCAAATTCTTTTCCACAAAGGTTTCACTAATTTGTAGTCCCATCAGCAGTGTAAGAGTGTTCCTGTCTCTCCACATCCTCGCCAGCATTTGTTGTTTTGGGATTTTTTGAGAGAGGCCAATCTCACTGGGGTTAGGACTTTGTATGGAACCAGAAAAGACCTCGTATAGCCAAAGCAATCTTAAATAAAAAGAACAAACTGGGAGGCATTAGTCTTCCAGACTTGAAGCTGTATTATAAAGCGATAATAATCAAATCAGCATGGTACTGGCACAAGAACAGAGGCATTGATCTTTGGAACAGGACTGAGATTCCAGAGATGAAACCATCTGCATATGGTAATCTAATCTTTGATAAAGCAGACAAAAATATACACTGGGGAAAAGAATCTCTTTTCAATAAATGGTGCTGGGTCTGAGCTGACCTTTGCACAAAAACAAAAGTAAAAAAAGACAACAACAAAAAAAAGAAAGACAAAAGTAAAGAAATATTATTTTTAAAAAGTCAAAATTAAAAGAAAAGCATAAATGGTGCTGGGAAAACTGGATAGCTACATGCAGAAGAATGAAACTGGATCCCTACCTCTCACAAAAATACACTCAAGATGGAAAACAGACTTAAACCTAAGGCAGGAAACATTAAGAATCCTAGAAGAAGATGTTGGGAAGACCCTTTCAGACATCGGCCTAGGCAAAGAATTCTTAAAGAAGACCCCCAAAGCAATCACCGCTGCAACAAAAATAAACAAATGGGATCTGATCAAATTAAAAAGCTTCTGCACAACCAAGGAAACTGTCATTAGAGCAAATAGACAACCTACAGAATGGGAGAAAATATTTGCTCTCTACACTCTCTACATAAAGGTCTGATAACAAGAATCTACCTACAACTCAAAAGAATTAACAAGAAAAAATTAAACAACCCTATCAATAAATGGGCAACAGAAATGAACAGAAACTTTTCCAAAGAAGACAGAATAATGGCAAGCAAACATAAAAAAAATGCTCATCATGTCTAATCATTAGAGAAATGCAAATGAAAACCACAATGAGATTTCACCTTGTACTTTTTTTTTTTTTTTTTTTTTTTGAGACAGAGTCTCACTCTGTTCCCTGGGCTAGAGTGCCGTGGCATCAGCCTAGCTCACAGCAACCTTAAACTCCTGGGCTCAAGCAATCCTTCTGCCTCAGCCTCCCTAGTAGCTGGGACTACAGGCATGTGCCACCATGCCTGGCTAATTTTTTCTATATATTTTTAGTTGTCCAATTAATTTCTTTCTATTTTTAGTAGAGATGGGGTCTCACTCTTGCTCAGACTGGTTTCGAACTCCTGACTTTGAGCAATCCGCCCGCCTCGGCCTCCCAGAGTGCTAGGGTTACAGGCATGAGCCACCATGCCCAACCCCTTTTCTATTCTTAGAATTGTGTATAGTATGGGTTGGTGATGGTTAAATTTGTCATTTTGTCCACAAGTTGCAAAATGTGGAGGGAGATCATAATGGAACCAGGAAAGAAATGGATGTCATAACTGGACAAGTATTAAGTATTATTTCCTTTTGGAAGGAGTTGAGTGTATCTTTTGTTTGCATGTGAGATAATTATATTATGTTAGGCAGAGGCATTTAAAAAATTGTATATGGTATTTTAAAAAGTGGGAAGACGTTGCCTGGCAACCCATGGTTGGAATGCAAGAGGACATCTGTTGTTTTCCTATCAGCATTCTACCTCTTTCTTTTGGAGGACGCCCCTCCCCCACGGCACGCTGGTGTGGTGGGGCTGTCAATCACGGTTCAACGCCCTTCCCTAGTCGGGAATGACGTCCAATCCTAACGAGGCCAATTGGAAACGCTTTCTCTGGAAGAAAATTTTAATGGGAGGCAGGAAGACAGAAAATTCTTAAAGCTGATTCATTCTGGGGCAGTATTCTGAAGGGATTTTCTGTTCGTTTCTGTTATCTATTTATCCAGAACTGCCCTGATTCCTGTGCATCTTGATACTTGGCTGTTCAGATTGTCCTTTTTTTTTTCGGCTTGTCTTTTGACTCTGTGAATTTTCACATTTTCCATTGCGCCACAGAGCCAGCTATGAATTTTCATGTTTTCTTTTAATTAATTCCTTTATGTTCCTCCTTAAGTTAGTCAGAGTTGGTTTCTGTTGCTTGTAGCTAAAGAACTTTAATTAGGGGTTAATCTCTTGGCATTAGCTCAGTTAGGAAGGTCCCATAGCAAAGAGGACCCTAAAATGAGATGCTAGAGAGTGATCCAGCTTTTCCAACATATGCATATAGCAATTTTCTCCCCAGGCATATCTCCAATACTATGAATTGGAAAAGGTTTCAGGAAGTGTGCCAGTAATTGCTGACACATTGTCTTCAGGACCATTACCTAAAGCATGGCCTCACAGATTTTACACTATTAAGAACTCCAGGAAATGCCACCCACATAGATTATGATGTGAATGGTGCCATTATGCAGTGCAGCAACCTTCCTCTCCTAGTCTTGTTGCTGAGTTCAACTTTTTGTGCCAGCCTCATGCAGCCTACTCTTTTTCTTGAATTGCCTCTCCGATGCACAGTTGAGCTTCCCTGCAACCAGGCAGGACCGTACCAATCCATCCGATCGGTTTGTTTGTGTCTGAATCAAACAGGGGACAGAGATCAAGACTTTGTTTCTCAGGAAGTTCCTGGGGAATCCGTGGCTATACCGAATGTTTATGTACCCCCCTGAACTTCCAGAGTGTCTGTATTTGGAGATGGAGCCTCTAGGGAAGTAATTAAATTTAAATGAAGTCATAAGGTGGGGCCCTATCTGACAAATAGCATCTTTATAAGAGACACCAGAGAACTCTCACGCATGCACAGATAGGAGGAAAGGCCACTATGTGAAAACATAGGGAGAAGGTGATGGTTTGCAAGCCAGCAAATGAGCCCTCCCCAGGAACCAAATTGGCCGGCTCCTTGATTTTAGGCTTTCCATTCTTCAGAATTGTGAGCAAATATATTTCTGCAGTTTGAGCCATGCAGCCTCTGGTGTTTGTTACAGCAGCCCAAGCATATTAAGATAGATTGAAACAGGTATGTGGAGATGGAGGGAAGGGTATTATTGAATTTCACTCATCAGAAGCACTGACTCCCAAACTGTGTCCAACCTAGCCACCTTGCTACATAAAGAGGTGAAAATTAATTGAATAGATGTTTGTTGCAGAGAGGACAGATGAATGAAAAATGTAAGAGAGGCTGGAACCAACTTTTTCAGTATTTTATGCTTCCTTCAACATACAATCTGTAAGTTTCTTGTCATTATAGCACGGTAATTATCATGCCACCACTCCCATACACACACAAGCATTAAAAAAAGAAATCATATTCCTCATTAGGGAAATGCAAATCAAAACCACAATGAAATACCACTTCACACACCGTATAGGATGGGGAAAATAAAAAATGCAGACAACGACAAGTGTTGGAGATAATGTGGAGAAATTGAAACCTCGATGCACTGCTGGTAGGAATGTAAAATGGTGCAGCCACTGTGGAAAATAGTTTGGCAGTTCTTCAAAAACTTAAATGAAGAGTTACCTTATGACCCATAGATTCTACTCCTAGGTATACACTCAAAAAAATTGAAAACATGTGTTCATACAAAGCTTTGTATACAAATGTTCACAGCAGCACTATTCATAATAACCAAAAACTAGAAACAACCCAAATGTCCGTCAAGTGATGAATGGATAAGCAAACTATGGTACATCCATAAATTAAATACTATTCATCTAAAGAAAGGAATGAAGCACTGATATCTGCTGCATCGTGGATGAACTTTAAAGACATTATGCTTAGCGAAAGAAGCCAGACGCAAAAAACTACATATCATATGATTCCACTTATAGGAAATGTGCAGAATAGCTTAATTCATAGAGACAGAAAGTAGATTAGTGCTTGCCAGGTGCTAGATGAGGGGGATAGGGAATGACTGCTAATAGGTATGGGGCCTCTTTCTGGGGTGATGAAAAATTTGTGGAATTTGATACTGGTGAAGTTTGCAAAACCTTGTAAATATACTAAAAACCACTGAATTGTACACTTAGAAGGGTAAATTTTATTGTGTGTGAATTATACCTCAATAAAGAAAACCAGAAATGATAGCAACCTGATTTCTATGCTTATAGACCTTGAACAACCAGCCCTTTAGTACCACTATCCAATTTTGTATTTTTCACTAAAATGTTAAACAAGAAGAAATTACTCAGGATACGATGCTGATTATAAATACAATACAAAATTCTATAAAATGCAAATACCTAAGTGTGTCAGGTAGAATGTCAAGGTCTCCTGTAATCTCACTGTAGTAGTTAATGTAATGCTAATAGTTTAACAGATCAATCATAACATCTCAAATTTTTAATAAAATGAAAGTTGATATTTTACTTCTGAAATCCAAAACAGGATTTCACCACTGATTAGTAACTTGCTGTCCTCCAAATAATAGTTCAGGGTCCCAGGCTCCTTCTATCTTGTGTCTTGTCTTGAACCCACAGCTTTCAAAGTTGCCACAGAAGAAGAGAGTGTGGAGAATTGTCCACAATGTCATTGCCTGGATCTCAGGCACATGGCCATAGCTATCTGCAAGAGACTGAGAAATGTAAGCTAATGAGTGCCCAGGAAGAAGAGGGAAGAGATTTGTTAAATTATTGGCTAGTCTCTGCCACACATGCTCCATTAATAACTCTGTCAGTCGTTTAGAGCAAAGTCCTCTAATGTTTTTGGATATGTGTATACTAATATATAATAGCATTTTTTTTGAGACAGGGTCTCACTTTGTCACCCAGGCTAGAGTGTAGTAGCATCATCATAGCTCACTGCAACCTCAAACTCCTGTGCTCAAGCGGTCCTCCTGTCTCAGCCTCCCAAGTGGCTGGGACTACAGGTGCACCACACTGCATCTGGCTAATTTTTTCTATTTTTGGTAGAGACAGGGGTCTTACTCTTGCTCAGTCTGGCCTCAAACACCTGGCCTCAAGCAATCCTCTTGCCTTGGCCTCCCAGAGTGCTAGGATTATAGGCATGAGCCACCATGCCCACCCTATAATAGCATTTTTAAATGAAAATGAGATCATACTATGCATATTGGATACTATGCATAGAGTAGGCTGATTCAGATATGACCTCCGCTTATTTAGTTGTCATTAATATGCATTCAGAATTTAGAATACACTGATTCAAACCTTGGTAACCTCAAGCAGACGTTACACACTGTCATTCACATGTTTTTCATGCTGACTCAAGTGCTCCTCAGCACACTCTGACATGCTAGCTTGTGGGGATGGCCAGTCCCAAGTAAGAAGAACTGAAGGGGGGTTTCATAAATCTGAGGTTTATCTTCCCATGCAGTTGCCTTCTTTTCTCCTTGAAAAGAAAATTCAGACTGGGTATGGTGGCTTATGCCTATAATTCCAGCACTTTGGGAGGCCAAGGCAAGATGATTGCTTGAGGCCAGGAGTTCAAGACCAGACTGGGCAACAGAGTGAGATCCCATCTCTACAAAAAATAAGAAAAATTAACTGGGGATAGTGGTGCATGCCTGTAGTCCCAGCTGCTTGGGAGGCTGAGGCTGCAGTGAGCTGTGATAACTGCCACTGCACTCCCCCAACAGAGCAAGAAAGTTTATAACTATTAATAGAATTGTATTAAATGAATTAATTTCAGTAAACTTTCCCTGTTCAAACTGCTATGTGGTTTCTGTCTCCTGGTTGGACCTTAACTGATATATTCTCCTGGTTGGACCCTGGAGTCATATTCTCATTTATTTGCAGTATACTTTTTTTTTTTTTTCTGGAGACAGAGTCTAGCTCTGACACCCTAGTAGAGTGCTGTGGCATCATCATAGTTCACTGCAACCTCAAACTCCTGGGCTCAAGCAATCCTCCTGCCTCAGCCTCCCAAGTAGCTGGGACTACAGGCACACTCCACCATGCCCAGCCAGTTTTCCTATTTTTTGTAGAGATGGTGTCGCTCTTGCTCAGGCTGGTCTCAAACTCCTGACCTCAAACAATCCTCCTGTCTCAGCCACCCAGAATGCTAGGATTACAGGTGTGAGCCACCACACCTGGCCTCAGTATACTTTATTATATATTAAATTCACATATTTATACATGGGTCTATCTCTGGGATCTCTATTTTGTGCTATTGTCCTCTTGGTCTCTTTAATTTTTTAATTTTCTTTAATTAATTAATTAATCTTTAATGTGGTAACAGGTTCAAAGTACCTAGCACATAGTAGGTACTCATTAAATGGTAGCAGTAATGATCATAGTGGATACTACCTATCTTTGTCCTCACGGAGTACCTGCCTAAGACCAATAATCTGGGTTTAACTTAACTTCATGGGCTGGGAAAAGGGAGGCAACCCCAGCAGGAGAGAGGCGTGTTTCTCAGTTAAGTCAATTTATGAATGAATAAAACTCCAGGAATTGTTGTTTTTTTTCTGGCTTTAAGCCACTCCTTTAGCCATCACCCATAATTCAGATTATGTAGGTATTTATTCCCACAATGATTCTGATAGAGCTATACATTTTGAATTTTCTTGGGCTAATTAGAAATCATAAACCTGTACAATGCAACCTCATATTGGAATTCCGGAAATGCTCCAAGTATATATAGTACTTTGTTTCTTTTACATTTTTGTTCCAAAGGGGAAGTTTGTCTTACAGATTAAATATGACTGTAAATTATAAAACAAAATCTAAACAAATAGAAAAACTTCTTGGATGGGAAGATTTAAAATGTCTAGTTTACTGAAATCAATTCATTTAATACAATTCTAGTTATAAATGTAATCACTTTTTTGAAGTGGATAAAATAATCTTTGGGTTGCTATTACAGATAGTCACCAGAGATAGACATCAATTCCTTCCCACCCTGATGTGGAGTTATCCTTCCCTTTGAACCTGGGCTGAGCTTAGCCACTCAATCAAGAGAATGCTGACTTGCTTAATCAATAGAATGCAGAGGAGGTGTCATCTGGGAATTTCCAAGGTGAGATCATAAAAAACATTGCAGCTTCCATTGGTATCAACTGGAATGTTTGCTCTTGAGGCACTACCTCTTAGAACCCAGATACCATGATGTGAGACCCCCAAGCCACACGGACAGGCCACTTGCAGGCGCTCTGATTGACTGTCTCAAAGCAGAGAGCCAGCATACCCAGCCAGCCCAGTGAAGCTTTCTGTGGGCTCCAACCCCAATCATCATCTGACAGTAATCACACGAGAGACCCCAGGTGAGGACTGCCCAGCTGAGTTCAGTCAAGCCACTGGAGCATGAGCGATAGTAAGTTGTTGTTTTAAATCACCAAGGTTTGGTTCGGTTTGTTATGTAGTAATAAATAACTGGAACAGAAATCAATACCGTAAGTGTTATGCTGCTGTGACAAAACCCTAAAACATGTGGGAATGACTTGAGGCCAGGTAGTGGTTGGAAGCTGGAGGAGACTCAAGGAAGCCGTTAATGAAGATTGGAAGGAGAACAAGGAAATCGTCATTGAAAGGCGAAGAAAAGGCAACTACTGTAATGCAGTAACAAAACATTTAGAAGAATGTCACCTGTGGTAAAACATAAAATAGAAAGTATATTTAATGTACTGGTAAATTGGGCTAAGGAGATTTCTAGACAGAATATTCAGCCAAGTGGTTTCTTTTCCTTCTTTCTTTCTTTTCCTTTTTTTAAAAGATGGGCTCTTGCTATATTGCCCAAGCTGGTTCAATTTCTGGAACTCCTCCTCTTGGAAGAAGATGTGCCCAAGGATATGTTTGGCATCTTGTTAGTCCTTTGGTAATTTACTGGTTACTCCAAGAATGTCACCACACTTCCTAACATAGCATTTCAGGTCTTTTTCAGTACACTCATTGGTAATCTGAGCAAGTCATGCCTTCTTAGAGGAGAACGTCTTATCTTAGGCAAATAGCTCCAGAGGAGGAGGTGGTAATTCCCTGAAACTAGGAGGGAAAACCGCAGGCTGAAGGGTTGGCAGCAGTGACTCAAACTGAGCTTGGATGAGCTGGAGAGGTTCTTGTTTCGCCTTTAGCTGCTGGTGAGCCTTGATGACCTTGGGGATGGAGGTGGAACCCAGCTGGTAAATGGACAGGTCAAAGAGGGTGGTAAAGTCCTGAGGATTCTCATCACCCTCTTGCAGACACACCTTGAAGCCGCTCTGACAGGGTGGCTGTGTTGGGCAGTGTCACGTAGTGGAAATCCCAGGGTCCTCAGCAGCAGCTGGGTTTAGGCAGATGTCTTCTGTCGTGAGCCACTGGAAAACAACACCTGTGAATTTTCTGTTTTCTTTTTTTTTTTACCAAATATTGGTCACTGAACATATGACATAAGCCAAGCAATGCCAGCTTCCCATGTTGGCTCTTTGAGTAATAGAAAGCCAGAGTGGGTCTGTTAAGTGGGAAGCAGACAGAGCCTGTAGAAAGAACAGCAGTGTTGGTTTCATGACACTCAATGTGGCACCAAAAGGATAGATAAAGGTGACAGCCTAGGCATTGTTTCCACTGCTTTCCTCGTCAGTGATTCCAGGCACAGCCTTTCCTGCAGCTCAGCTAATTTCCTTGTTCAAGACTCAGTTGAAAACTAGAGCTTCTTTAGGATGGAAATACTTGTAATATACATTTCTAACAACACCATCATTATTAACCAGGCTTCCATATCATCTAGTAAAAAGTTGATATTGGTATCAAATCTGGATTCTCCACCTACTCCTAGCATTGCAAAGATATCGCCACCGCTGTCAAGTTACTTCTTCAGGACTTCAAACTCAGCGTCAGTAAATTTTCCCCTTGGTCCAGCTGTAATCTACAGTTTCACCCCAATTATCTTAGATGTGATTTCTTCTTTTAAGCTCTGAATCTTCCAATTACTCCGAAGTTTTTTCTGCATGGATTTATAGCCACTGTTGTTGGCAAATACTCCCCAACCCCCCTTTTTTTGTGTGTGTGTGACAGATTCTCACTCTATTGCCCAGGCTAGAGTGCCGTGGCATCAGCCTAGCTCACAGCAACCTCAAACTCCTGGGCTCAAGCGATCCTACTGCCTCAGCCTCCCGAGCAGCTGGGACTACAGGCATGAGCCACCACGCCCGGCTAATTTTTTCTATATATATTTAGTTGGCCAATTAATTTCTTTCTATTTATAGTAGAGACGGGGTCTCACTCTTGCTCAGGCTGGTTTCGAACTCCTGACCTTGAGCAATCCGCCCGCCTCGGCCTCCTAGAGTGCTAGGATTATAGGCGTGAGCCACCGCGCCCGGCCAGTTTACTTCACTTCTGATCCTTATGTCTTCTTATTGAGCTGTCCAGACCCTCTAGTACAACATTGAATAAAAGGGTGAGAAAAGTCTTGTTCCCAATCTCGGGAGAAAATGGTTGTTATTTCACAATTAAGTAGTGTGTTCATTATAGATTTTTAAACATTGTTTAAATTATTATTATTATTTTAGGGGCGGGGTCTCACTCATTGCCCAGGTTAGTCTCAATCTCCTGGGCCCAAGCGACCCTTCTGCCTCAGCCTCCCTGGTGGCCGGGCCTACAGGTGAGCACCACCGCACCTGGCTGTTTGTAGGTTCTTCTATACTATAATATACCATATAATATATAATATAATAGTAATATATTATATACTGTAATACCGTAAAGCTACAATTATTGTTTCGTTTAATCAATATCTGTTGAATACATAAACATATAAATGAGTGGAGGGGCAGGTGAGCGGGTGAGTGGATAAGGGAAGGGAAGACTGAGCAGGTGAAGTGCAAGTTCCCGGCTGGGACCCAGCGCTCAGCAGAGGGGACTCAAGCAGGTGCATGTCGCCGGGAGGTGCCGGGGAGCCAACCTCACAGTGGGGTGCGGGAGAAGAGCAGACACCAGGGGGCTCTGGTTACCGTCCTGCTCTTGGATGCCCGCATGTTTACTATCTGAGTCAAT